>PVKA01013173.1:0-19446 GCA_004027165.1 Ctenomys sociabilis
AATCCCAGCACTCGGGAGGCTGAGGCAGGAGGATTGTTGTGAGTTCGAGACCAGCCTGAGCTACAAAGTGTGCTTAAAGCCAGCCTGAACTGCATAGCGAGACCCTGTCTCAAAAAAGACAAAAAAAAAAAAAAAAGATTATTTCTGTCTCAGATGAAAGAATCTGAAGATAAAAGAGTTCAGGGATGAGCAGCAGTTTTATAATTATCAAAGTCAAGTTTCCTTTCTGTTCTATGGTCTTTGAGATGCCATTTTACGACCCAGCATGGCTTCTTGATTTCCAACCATTACATCAGCCTAACATCTTCCAGGAAAGAGAAAGAAGGCAGCTTCCTTTATAGAAGTTTTCTGAAAGGTACACCCAACATTTCTGATTTTATCTTATTGGCTAGAATTAGTCACACTTGGCCACACCAACTCGGAAACAGGACAAGAAACCCATACCTTATTCCTTCAGCCATGTACAATTGAGAGTAAGCTAAAATTAAGGAAGAATGAATATTGGGGAAGGTGCCTAAATTTTCCAAAATATAATTAGGTTAGATCAGTTTGTTAATATAAATTGCTGCTTTAGTTTTCCATTGCTGTGTAACAAATTACAGTAAATTCAGTGGCATAATACACCACTTTTTATTATATCAGTTTCAGTAGATCAGAAGTCTCACAGAGCATGACTGAATTCTCTGCTCAATGTTTTACAAATTCAAAATCAAGATGTAGTCAATGATACTGCCTTCTTTTATTGTGTGGAAGAATCCACATCCAAATTCATTTGTAGTTCAATTCCTTATGGCTATAGAACTGAGATTCCTAGACTTCTCTATTTCCAAGAAACAACTGCAGCCCACCTCTCAGGACTATCCTCCAGACTCATCCCTCTGACTTAAGTGAAGGAAGTTCCCTTAACGATTCACATGGTTGAATGGGGCCCACTCCAATAACCAAAATAATTTCCCCATTTAAGGTCCACAACCTGAGTTGCACATGCAAAGTCCCTTCTTCCATATAACATAAAATGTGCACAGGTTCTAAGGATTAGGGCAGCAATATCTTTGATAAATCCTGTATCACAGTCTTTAACTTACAGATGACACCTTATAGAGGTGTCATGCAGTGCAATGTACTAAATGTGTAGAAAATGTGCAGCTTGTAAATTCCTATAATATACCAAATATATACTGGCTCATTTTAATCATCTTAAAAACCAAATCATTTCTCAGGTCCAAAAAAAGAATTTATTGATTAAGTTTCATCAGGATTTATCTGATTTAAGGTAATGTTTTTCTCTTTGATATCCAAATTGAAGAATTGTTCTGAAGTGAAGTAGTATGCATCTCTTGGGTTTGCACATCTACTTTTATAATTGGCTTACATGTATTTTAAGATGTATATGATCACTGTACTTATGTCTTTGATTTACTGAAATGTGTGAACCTTTTAGAGGAGTTGATATATTAGACTGATAAGTTAGCTCAAATGTTTAGGAAGATTTGATTAAATCTGTAATCAACATTAAAATAATTTGACTTGTAAAATGTGTAGATTTTAGTTTGTCATTTAAATAGTGTTTATATACTTAAACAGTTTTTGCTTAAGAAGATTTATGAAATACACAAATTAAACTATAATAAATAAAGTGGCAAGTGTTCCTCTCCAGGTGCCAAAAGCTGCTCAGACCTCAAGGATCCTAAAAATAGAACCCATCTGTCCACCTTCCTTCAGCCCATGCCCTGGCAGCTGATTATAATGGAGCAATCCCACTGATGACAGATTCACTGTGGGTCCAAATCTATACCCTACTATACCCACAACTCATCCTCAATATTTCAATCAATTTTTCTCTGGTTTCCTTTGCCAGTTTCTTTCCTCATCTTCCCCAGAATCCAAATGTGGCCTTCTGTTTTCTACTTCAACATTTTTCAGCTCTGGCCCCACCATCAGCAGTAGGCACCTCATTTTCTGCTTCACTGAAAAGAACAGACACCCTTGGCAGTAGCCCCTCCATCCATCACCCGCAAGCTCACCTTCCTTCTCACCTCTGTTTCTTCCTGTCTGATTCAGCAGAAGCTGAAATTGTCCTCCTGTCAAGGTAGCTATCTTCATCCATAAACGACGGAAGCCATTCCCTTCAAGCATACTCTCCATTTTTTACTTTTCTCTCTGCTCCTTCCCTTCAGCACTTAAACTTTGAGGTACAAGACTCTTAAATCTAAAAGCAAAAAGGAGAGGTATGACAGTACCTGTAAACATGGACACATTCATCCTCACTTCCTTGTGCCCTTACAGCTTCTTAGACCAAATATCTTAACAAAAATGTCACTGTTTACCTACTAGTCATAGGTAAACTCTGACCTCCACTGCTCCACCTAAGCTGCCTTCAGCCAGTAATTCACTACTTACAGTCACTAAAGTCCACAGACCCTGCCTACTCCTGCTGCTGCCCGGGATCTCCTAACATGTGACCCTCTGACTCCTGTCCTCCTAGGAGTCTCTTCCCCTACTTCCTTGTCTGCAGGGAGCACCCTGCCTAGGCTCAGTTTCTTTCTCAGAATTCCCCACTACTGTCCTTCTTTTAAGCACAGATTTTCTCACATGCTGAATTTTAAATCTTTTTTTTTTTTTAATTGCTGACACAAAATACCTGACACCCAAAGTCAAATGAGGAACAATTTATCTCAGCTCACAGTGTGAAAAAGTTTCTGTCCATAGTCAACTGGCTCCAAGGCAGGGTAGTATGGCAGAAGGACACTGCAGAGGTAAAACAGCTCATGGCCTGGCAGGCAGAAGGCAGCAAGTGGTGGCGACACAAGCTGCAGCAAACACCTAACCTGCCTTTCCCTTTTATCCATCCCATCCAAACTTTTTGGTGATACTTCCTAGAGCTATGCTAGTTCCATTCAGTGGACTAATTTGTGCCACACAACTTTAATTCTAGTATTTCATTCCCTAGGCCCAGCCTGCTTCAAAAACCACACCCTATGAGCACATGAGCTTTGCAAAAGACAGCTACACAAGCTGTAATATTATCTTTAGCTCAACAAATGCTACAATTTGAATTTAAATGCTTTGATAACTATAGCTTTTCTCCCTCCTTTGTTCTTTCTGTGTACCAGTGGAAGAACATTCCTGTTACCCAAACCAGAAAACAGCCTCTCTCCATAGCCACCACTCTCTCATGCCCCCTTACCCAGTACTCACATCCGTTGATTCTATTCATTGCTTTCCCACCTACAATGGCTCAAACCACCAGTATCTAAGCTAAATTTCTACCAAAGCTTCCTAACTGGTCTCTTGTTTTATCTCTTTTCAATCCTTTCTCCATTTGGAAGTTGTCATAGTGATCTACCTAAGTAAACTTCATGGTCCAAAGCCCTTCACCATCTCCCAGTGGGCTTACAATGAAATGTACAATTCTTACCATGCTTTGTGAGATCCTTCACAATCCAGGAACTGTAATCTCTGCTGTTACACATTTTGCTATCTACAAAATTGTGACAATCTAAAAAGAACACTCTTGAGGGAGGAAAATAAGAGTATGTCACTTACACCAAAACTTAACAGGGCCAAGAAAAATCATTCTTAGACTCAACAAAGGTAAACCAAGACCATTTTAAGAAAGTCATTTTAACCTGGGCTACACTGAAATGTAGAAATCTTAACTGATGCTACATAATGCATTAATTAAAGATGAAGAGGTCATACATTAAGGGATTAAGGGATTAACTCTGAGATGAAAATACTTGTGTGAAAGAAAATATTTGTGTGAGAGGCATCTTAATAGCAATTAAAGTGGTAGGTATAGGAGGTCCCATTGAGATCCAACTCCTCAGTAGCTGCACCTAACTGCCAGTGCACATGACCTTCACCTATCTGTGCCTCATTTGCTTCATCTGTAAAATGGAGATCAGGACCCATGAGACAACTCAGTATTCTAAAGTGCCTGCTTAGGCAATTTTAGGCAAATGCAAGGACCCTGGTTCCATCTCTCACGCTACATGCCATGCCAGCTGGCCACAAAAAAAGGGGGGAGGATTAATTTTATTTACCTCAGAGTGATAGAAAGCACATAGACCAGTACCTAGCACAGAGCAAATATTCAGTATATCTGAATTGCTGTTACAACGTGAATTAACAAAAAGTTGAAACTTCTGAGTATCTCAGGGATTCTTAGGCAATTTTAAACAAGTAGGATAACTATATTCTAGTGGTATTTTATTTGCTACAATACTTTTGTTTTCCATGTTCACTTCTATTTACAAACACAAGGATGTTTATCTACCTTAAAACATAGAAACTAGGAGTGAGCACAGGCTTTATCTTTACTCTGTCTTAAGACATGGGATTCTCTACACCCTGGCTACTTTCTAAGTCCTCTGTTGGAGACATAGGAAACCCACCTGTCTTGCCAGTGCCCCAAATAAGAAAGAGCTGTGATGGTTATAAATGAGAAACAGTAGATGCTAACCCCACATGCACAGTGCTAGATCATGGACAAATGTCATTTATTCACTACTACCCTCCCAAAATATGGGTAATCTTAAATGTCTGGTCAGCTCTTGTAAATTGCTCAGTAGCAAAGAAAAATATCTTAGTATTAGAAGGCTTAGAAAACAGTGGGTAAAAAACTGATTAATTCTTGAGGTTGTCTAGAATAGAAAACACAAGGATAGCCAAGCATAGTATAGCACACACCTGTAATTAGCATTTAGGATGTTGAGACAGGAGGATCACTTCAAATTCGAGGTCAGCCTGGACTGTACAGTAAGATCTTGTCTCAAACAAATAAATATAAAAATAAAGGAATTATTGCCCAGCCACCTTCCTAATCACTTGAGTTCTGAATCCTTGCTCTTGACCTGTGTTAAGAGAGAATGTTACCTTGGATGATAGTGTTCCAGGAAGAGCCCTCTGAATGACATGTGAGCTGAGACCCCAGGTTTCTCTCCATGGGCTCCTATTCCTCCCTGTTTTCCTTACCACCCTGTACTGTAGGTGTACAGTACACCTTGAGTTGTTTTTCTCCCTCACAAATTATGGGCATCAATAAGGCAGAGCCCAGGTCAGTCATGTTACCCATTACCCACCCCGCAGTAGACCAACCTGGCAGAAAGGAGGTGCACAGCCAGACATAGATGAGTGATAGTGCACAAGCTGGTGAGCTCTCAGGAAAGGCAGCTCCCTCCTGCTCCTCCGCACCTATGCCCCTACTAAGAGGAAACCTGGGTGGGTAAGAAAATCTCCAAGCTTCAGGAAACTTGGTCAGGGGTAGACAAAAAGCTCTAAGACTGAAGGAGAACAGCAAGAGTTCCTGAGCAGGAAGAATATACAAGCTTACTCTTTGCCAAAGCTATAGGTTAGCTTGTTCACAGATTTCCTATAACCCACACATCATCCCATAATTCAGGAACTGTGCCTCTACATTTTACAGATGGGGAAACAGACCTTGAAACAGGGTATATATGTACTGTTTCCGAGCAGCCATATCCAAATCTAGGCCGATCAAGTGTCCAATACAAGTGAGCTGGTTCAGTAGTTGTCACTCTGGTCTCCAACCAGGTTCCATTCCTCTTCATTCCAGTATATGAACTCCAAGAGTACCAATTTGGGAGCCTGGTGTCCTCCAGCATTGCCCAGAACCAGCTATGAAGTCCTGAAGGATATCACTCCCTGCACCTGGTCTCAAATGTGCAGGAACTAAGTGATCAATGCTTGGGCCAAGTGACGTTAGAGATGCTATCCACGCCTTAAGAGCAGCTATACCCCACAAATAACCCAATTTTATCTTAGTTGAGTCTGCAGGGATTTTTTTTTTTTTTCTGGAACCAGTATCGTACTCCAGACCTTGGTGCTTATACCACTGAGCTATCTCCCTAGCCCCATCTTTGAGTCTGAGCTTTAAAAAGTACCAAACATTGGTTGGTTTCAGTTTAATTCATTTATTGACAAAATGAAAACAAAATTCACTTAAAAAACAGATACAGATCAAAAAAGTTGTCAGGGAAAAAGCACACATTATAGGGGTGGGCAAGTGAGGTTGGAAATACCACTAGGGAACTGGGGGCAGAGAAGGGGCAAGGGTGAGAACAGAGTATGTGCTAAAAATACTACTGCCAATTTTTCCAGATTTCCCGTTGTCACTCAGACATTCATTCCCACATGGAATTAACAACAGGAGTGGGCTTAAGGGCAACCTCCAGGTACTTTATCCCCAAGAGTTGGAAAATGACACAACAGATGAGTACAGAATTTGAAAGGATTCTCTTGCTTGAATCTGTTATCAGAACCCTTTTCACAGTACATTAGAAGTTAGTAAGCTTAATCCTAGCCCCAATTCAGCCACCAACTAGCTGTGTGACTATGATCAAGTCCCCTTTTCTGGGCCTCTTTCCTTTGCTGTATAACAAGCAAGTTGGATTTGATGCTAAGCTCTCTCCTGGCTCAACTTCTGAAGAAACTACTCTGGCTGAGACAGGAAGACATGGTGCTGGCCTTGACCTAGACTGGCTGTTCAGCAGCAGCCCCAATTCAGAGGACTGAGAGTAACACACTCACATCCATGAGAGCTCACTCACTGAGAGCAATCTCTGCAGAGGACAGGTCCGGAGCTAAGGGTTCAGAGGCCTGGAGGGTAGGAGGGGGCTCCAGACAAAGCAATCATACTACCTAATGTCTAAGGATACAGGGGACAGTGGAGGCAAAGAGGAGGATGTAGGCTTTGGTATGGGGTTGGGCAGGATTGGGAGGAAAAAGACAACTCATTTCTGAAGCCTTAAAACAGAGGCCAAGGCCCCTTGGTCTAGTAGAAGCAGCTCTTCCAGTAGAAATGCCACACTTGGCATCAAGATCCTTGATCCCTGTGCAGCCAACACCATCACCACAGGGATCAGGCGTTGTCTCCATCAGCTGGAGTTAAATGAGGTAGACCAATTTATCCCACCCTGTCTTTCCCATGCTGACTAGTGGGTGACTTGAGGCTGGCCATCCTTCCCATCCTGAGCTACTGCCCTCAAGGCCCAGGATGCCAGGCATTGAGAGAGAGCAGGGGAGTTCAAGCCTGGCTTAAGAAAGCTGTCTGTGAGGCTAAGGCACTAGCTGCCTCCCCACCACCCATGTAGATTTGTGTCAGTGACAACTCCAAGGGCAGAGGCTCCCCAGGAACACAGGTTGAAGGAAGGTGCTGCAGGGAGGACTGTGGTTCCAACTGTGAGTCTGGAGTATCACACTTTCATGGTTCAGACAGCCAGGAACAAGATGTGTGTGCACATGTGCGCATGTGCCTTACATTACGTGTGTGAAGGGGGAAGCAGTTACTTGGGGAAAGTCTTGAGCCTGGCCTACTTCTACTCCCCAGTGTAAAATCACCACAGGCACACATCTGACAGTCTTTGGCAAATTCTCTAAATACCCCAAAGTGGGGCTGTTCCATGAGGACACTGGTCCCTAGTTCAAGGCAACTCAGCAAAGCTTTAGGAAGCAACTTCTCTACACAAGGCACGACAGAGGGCCCATAGGGCTGAGAGCACTGCAGGAGGCAGGTGGAAGCCTAGCAGCAGCTGGGCAGGGGGCTCCACTGCTTCAGCTCACTGCTCCAAAGCTTTAAAGGACAGGGGTGTGCCACTCTTGGCAAAGGCCTTCATCAAACTGCTGGGATAAATGCACCCCAGCTTCTCTGGGGTTGGGAAACCCCACACCCTATAGAAAGACAAACTCAACCGATCCCCAATATAGAAGGGACCCACCCATTTGGCACTGCTGCCATTCCTGGGGAGGGACAGCAAGAGGACCTGGTCACCCACATTCCATTCCTTCTCCTGGCTCTCCTGCTTGAAGCGCCTGTTGTTCGCCTTCTCAGTGCCTTTCTCAGCTGCCCTCCAGTGCAGCTCCAGCAGTTCCTGAGTTAGCTGCAGCAGGAAAACATCCATCTTGAGCCCTTCAATATTCGCACTGCTCATCTCCCACCACAGGGGCTCGTTTAGCCTCCTCTCATCTCCTGTGAGGACCTGGAATGGGGTGGCCACTGTGGAGGCAGCCCTGAAGGCCAGGTGCAAGAGGGGCAGGGAGGCCACCCACTTCTTGCCATGCAGGAAAATAAACTCCTTTAGTGCCTGCTTGAATTCCCAGTAGACCTCTGAGCTGACCAGGCAGGGGAATTGCAAGTCCCTACTCAGGCAGGTCACCTGTGCTCCCAGGGCCAACCCACAGCTCACCAGGACATGCCGGGCAAACTGGGGGCCCTGGGCCGCCTCCAGCCTCACTGGAACACCCCACCGAGCAAACACATGCTGCAGCAGCACCTGGGCCACCGCCATGTGTGTGTAGGGCTTCAGCGGGAACGCCTCCACCCACCGGGTGTTGGGATCAGCCACAATGAGCACATGCCTGTGGCCCTCCTCACTTATGGTGACTGGGCCCACCACCTCAATTTGCAGGTTCGACCAGGGAGCAGTTGACCTGAGTGGCCATGGGGACTCGATGACCTTTAGCTCACTGCCTATGACATTCCGGGGGATGCAAAACAAGCAGCTCCTGCAGTAATCTTTCACATGCTCCTGCATCCCAGGCCACCATCCCAGCAACCGCAATTTCTTGTAGGTCTCCTCTGGCCGCTGGTGGGCCCCCACGGGGATGTCATGCACAGAGAAAATGAGATCCCTCCGGAGCTGCCTTGGGACTACCCAGACCTTGGGCTTTTTATCTCCCTTGAACATAAGCAACCCACTCTCCTTATCAAGGCTGAGTGAGTTGAAGGCAGAAGTGAAGGGGGAGGAGCCAGACAACTTCTGCCCTACACGAAGCTTGGCAATGATATCAGCTAAGGTGCTGTCACTCAGCTGCAATGCCAGCAAGTTAGGCCTCTTGCCCACAGCTTGGGGAATCATGACAGGGACTGGCGCATCTTTTGGCAAATTCCACCACTGCCCACCCCCTTGGGCACCCTGCTTGGCCAGGTTATCCACTGTTACAGCAAACAGAGAGCCCCGGTAGGAGGTTCTGTAGATGAATGGAAGGGATGAAAGACCAGAGGTGAGGGATATGATGTAGGAGAGCAGGCTTGGGTGAGGTAGTGGAGCACCATCTGAGGAGAGGAAGCCCCGGGCCCTCCACAGGGGCAAGAGCTCCCAGAGGAGGCTGAAGATCCAGTTGCAGTGGGTGAGAAAAACCACAGGGAGGTGAGACTGGCCAAATCGCTCCAGGCCACAGGCCACAGCTGCCAGGTGAGCATAGGTTGGGGTGTGAGGGGAGCAGGAAAAGGACAGGGAGACAGGAGGGCTGGTGGGAGACAGGACGTAGAGGCCAAAACCAGCACACCACTCATCATCACGATAAAAGCAGTAGCCCGACATGTGGATGCAGACGAAAGTGGACAGGTCAGAAAAAGGAGGCAGAACCTGGAAGAAACGAGGCATCGCAGAAGCAGGCGTCAGCAGCTGGTTTTCCCTTAGCAGGCCCTGGAGAAGGGCCAATTCCAGGGTTCTCTTGCCTCTGTCCTGTACCAAAAGGGACCATCGGATCAACCATGCTTTGGGAACCCGGCGGCCCTCTGGAGCCTCAGAAGTCACACTGGGCCGAGAAGCATAGGAAAGGTCCAGGACCACTGGGGCATCTCCAATGCAGCGGGAAAAATGCTTGAGGGCCCAGGCCACAGCATAGGGGCTGTCCCCGCCTGACTGTGGGCCTCCACTGTCCTCATCTGGAAGTAGAGGCTTCGAGGTGTAGGCGATGGGATGCCTCCTCCCTGAGTGCTCCTGGGAGAGGATGGCTGTCAGGGCCACCTGGCTCACTGTCACCTGCAGGCGGAAGGGCAGCTGGGAATTGGGGGCTGTCAGACAGAGGGCAGACACCAGGGCTCGCTTAAGGGAGAGGAAGGCCTTCTCATGCTCCTGGTCCCACTGCCAGTCTGGCTTCTGCTTGAGGAGGCTGTGTAAAGGGCCCATGAGGACTTCATAGTCAGGGATGACATCCCGATGGGAGTCCATGAACCCCACAAAAAAGGACAGCACAGTGAAGTTGCTGGGGGTGGTAAGCTGGGCCAGCTGGGCAAGAACCTGCTGGCAGGGAGCCTTCCCATCCCATGGGATGCCCAGGTGGGGAGAGGCCACCCCTGGCAGGAGGTCAATGTCCAGGGCCCCATCAGGAGGGTCGTGGAGGCTGAGGCACTGGAGAATTTCCTCAGAAAGGGTAGGGCACTCAACTCTGAATACTGATGCCAGAGAAGAGTCCAGGTCATCCTCCTCAGCCCATTCCAGCATTCCCTGCCCCTCTCTCCACTCTTCATTTTGCCTTTCCTCCTTCTCCTCCTTGGATTCTTCCACATACTGCGGGCCCTCCAAGGGCCTAGGGTCAGGGCCATCACTCAGCTCAGAGACACTGGCTGAACTGGGTGGAAGGGTCTTCCACACCTTCAGGAAGTTTCCAACATCTGTGTCCAACCTATAAAACAGGTGGAAGGGGCAGAGGGAACAACCCCCCCACAAGGTGATCCAAGGGAAAAGATATACCTATGAATACCCCACAGAGCCCTGCCCCATTCCTAAGCCCTGCCCCATCCTGTTTCTGAGGCTGGGCTGAATGCCAGTTCCCTTTCTGTGCAACAAGGGCCAGTCGGGCCCTAACCTGTGAATTATTGCTCTACCTCTGCATTTGCCAGAAATGCAACACAAAAGGAAAACTGCACTGCACAGGATGCATTTAGCCTAGCTTTAAACCAGCAGTTTGATAAGGGATGACTGGCAGTGTACAAGCTAAGCCCAGGATACAGGCATGGGAAGAGCAACGTGCAAGGAGAGCCCAACACACAGCCTCAGACTTATCTCCAAGCTGGAGAAAGACCGTGGGTCAAGCCTGGGGAGCAGCACCCAGTTCAGAGCATACCAATCGTGGCCTGCTGCTCGGCTCAGGGTACCGAAGTGGGCACCAATATGGTTGGAGGGGATGCAGCCACAGAATCAAAGTGGCTACAAACCCATTCTGCTAACACCAGCAAAGTGACCTCAGAAGTTGCTTGAGTTTTAGGTCACTCATCCATAAATGCCAGTGGTCATTTACATCTACCTGAAGTTCAGTGCTGTATTGGCACCAAAATTATAAAATAGACATAACCAGGCATGATGCACATGCCTATAACCTCAGCATATGGGAAGCTGGTGCAGAAGTGCAAGGCCAGCTTGAATGCCTTCTCTCAAAACACAAAATCTAAAACAAAAGATCAAAAAGCCCTCAACAGGGCCAGGGAGATAGATCAATAGAATAAGAGCTTGCCTGGCAAGTGCAAGGTCCAGAGTTTAATCCCTGGTACTGTGCAAAAAAAAAAAACAGCTCAGTCTGTTGTACAGGTTTTCAGGTAACAGAACACTGCATGGACACTAAAGCTTACTATATGAATTAACATGGCATGCATCTAAGAAAAGTGAAACACTGAACACAAAGGCCATTTATGAGGGCCAGGGATTTAGCTCAACAGCACAGCACCTGCCTGGCAAGCTCAGGGTTCTGAATTCCATTCCCCCATACCAAAAAAAAAAAAAGTAAAAAATGTCAGTTATGGAAAGATACATATATACAGCATTGAAGCATGCATCAAATGTCAAAAACCTAGGGCCAGCAAGGAGAGCTCAGTGGACTAAGCACCTACTTAGGCAAGCACAGGGACTGGGGTTCAATCCCTAGCACCACATGCTGTACCGGGCCCACCCCAGGTGTGCTGAGCTGGCCATGGAGACCATGCATGGTGGTGCACGCCTGTAATCATTATGAGTCCAAGCTGCAGACAAAGTTGGCTAACAGTAAAGGAAAGTTTCTGGTTACTCTCAGGAGGGCCTCATACATTACCTGCTTGGCTTCTTCAGAAACTCATCCAAGGTGGGACCATCACGGCCCAGAGGGTCATCTGGTACCATGAAGAGATTCCCCGCAAATGTGAAGGGCAGCAGGCTGGACCCAGAAGAGAAAGGGGCCTGCTTTTAGATGAGCCTGACTTTCCCATGCTCTGCTACTGCCTGGCGGATCCCCCACCTCCTAGAAGGTAGTAGTGAGCCCTATCCAGCATGCATGCTCTCCATGGCACATCATCTGCTCTGCCAGGAGCTGCCTGACATCAAAAGGACAGAGTGGCTCCCACCCCAGGTAGCTGTCTCACCGATCTTTGACAGTGATTTTCTTAGAAGAGCTATTCATCAGGCTGTGAATCTGCTCATTGGTAACAATGATGCCATCTGTCTCCTCTGCCAGCTTTACCATGAACCTGAAAGGGAAAAAGGAGCCACTGATGACCCAGGAACCAGGTCCATTGTTTTCTGGGTCCCCTGAGAAAATGAACTTGCAGCTTCACAGAGAGGTGTGCCAGACAAAGGCAGTGCCCTGCAGTAAGGGACTCGGGGCTCCACAGCACACCTCCTCCTCCACAGCCATCTGGGAGCCCCAGCAGGTCCCTTGGAGGATGCACACACCTCAGCTGTACAAACCAACACACACCTTTATTACATATATAAACATACCCAGACACATACACCCTCCCCCTTCACATATGCATATTTCCTGCTTATGTTTCTGATTCATAAAATGGACATGAAAGCCTTGCCTGATATTGTTATAAAAATTAAGTTGCATGAGATAATGCATTTACATGTCTAGCTCACTGCCTGCTGCACAGCATATGCACAAATATTCCCATATTCTTCACCAATGCACAACATTCATATGCATGCCATGAAATAATACACATATAAACACAAAAACACAAATCTGAATTTTAAAAGTCTATTTTTAAAATAGGTGATCCTCTCCTCTAAGGAGCGCTGTGACCAAGAGAGAAATCAAAGGCTATCTACTTCTTAGCATTTCTGAAGATCGTCATCCTGGCTACCCCAAGATATCCCACAAGCACCCAGCAGAGGGACCTTACATAGAAAAAAAATTCTCCCTCAAACTCAGGCCTGAATTCAGAGACTTAAAAGATCTTACTCTGGCCCGTTGGGAAAAGAAGGACCTGAAAAGTCCTATCAGCCTTTCCTGGGCCAAGACTGGATGGATGTCACATCTTGGGAAAAGCAAGGGAGAAATGGAACTTTTCCCTGCCCAGCATGGGAGGTACCTAGTGAAACCAAGACCTCTGTCTGCTCACATCAGCTCCAACCCAGAACCACTTTGGAAGGCCCCATTCACCCCATCAAGGTAGGGACACAGGTTATCCCAGTCCTGCAGTCTCACTAAAGATCTGGTACCTAAAGGCGACAGGCACAGAGGCATTCTGCAGTCATGCAGATGCCGCCAGTGTAACTCCATTTCCAGAGCTTCACCCAAGGAATTTTCTACACACATAATTCCTCCATACCAGGCCTTAGAGAAGGAAAAGGCTGATGCAGGCTCTTGAACTTCAACCTAAAGTGGTAGCCAAAAGCCTGAAGTACCTGTGATGCTCACTGGAGGCATGAGTTTGTTACCTGGCTGGTCTGAACAAAAGCGGTGGGCCTTGGACCATAATCTATGATGAAGAAAGCCAGTAAACTCTGGGAAATGGAGCACTGGAATCCCAAAGTCAGGAGCAACTCCTGGGCTTAGGTACAGCCAACCTCAAGCCCGGTCCTCACGTGTGCCTCACCCCATCCTCTCAGGAAAATCCTCTAACACATCTGCCACCATTTCCAGAGAGAAGATGTGGCAGGACCATGCCTGATACCTCATCCAAGCCCAACCTGAGCCCCACAGAGAGGCCTGGGGAGCAGCGCACCTATAATCATAGGTGGCGATCTTCTTGCCATTCTCCAGCTGCGAGGGGGTGATCGAAAGCATCTTGAGCGAGTGGAGCTTTGTCAGAAAGTGGCTCTCTGAGGATGGAAGACAGAAGACAAAAGCAGTCAGAGGAAGGACGACATGGGAAACACCATGGGGAGTGCTGGAAGATGAAGCAGAAAGGAAGTCATGGTGATGCCAGGGGGCAGACTGGACAGTGCACATCTCACCTCTCACCCTTCGGTTCTTCTTCAGCTGCCAGGTGGGTACAAAAACAGTGACCTCTCGGTGTCCACGGTTCCAGAAATACTGCACCGCCATGGCAATGCCTCGGCAGGAGAAGAAATGCTGGAGGCCATGTCTGAGAGGCGATGGAAAGTGGGAGAGCAGCTCAAGCCCCAAAACCACCACAACACTCTCCCTGCCCTCCATCCTCAAACACTCTGTGAGTAGCTACCAGGTACAGAGCAATTCCAGATACTGCCTGTGTGCATGTGTGTGCACACATGTGTAATGCACAGAGGGTGAGAAGAACAGAGCAGCTCCAAGACTCAAAGACCTCTATTTTAGAGCTTAAAGTACACAAAAATTCTCTGCCTGGCTACTATGTGTGTAAGAACTGCTGAGCATGAATAACTACACTGCTACATGGGAAATTAAGCAGCCTAGCTGATATGCATGCCAAGACCTGTACACCAGTAAGCACTGTGCAGGGAGGGCAGTGCCTAGGGCTTGGAGTGGCTTCAGAGGAAATCTGTGCTGGGCCTTGACGCTTAGGCTGTACGCTAAAAAGCTGGCCTGGGAGAAGCTCTAGCCCTAGCATTGGGCACACCTGAGCCCAGAGCTGGCCCAGCTCCTGGCTGACTCAGAGACCTTAGGCAAGACTCCTCACCTCGTTTGTCTGCAAAAGGGAGAAAAGACACCTTCCCATTAAGGGCTACTGGGACAATTTGGTGCACAATGCTTACCATGTAGTAGTCGCTCAATGTGCCATTTTTCTTCCATCCCTTCCCCATTTGAACCCTATGCCTTTTATATGGATCAGGATGGGATGCCCATACTCCACTGCTCATGAATTTCCTGCCCCAGCTCCCAGCATTCCCCAGTCCAGACATGCCCGCGGCTACTCACACCATAGCCACGCTGCTGCCATCGATGACCACTCTACGCAATTCCTCGTTCCCAGGTTCTCCTGACAAGTTCAGTTCAAAGGGTGTGTTCAGGGCCTCGTGGTATCTCTGGAAGCTGGTCACTATGCTGTTTGCCTGTGGGTGGCGAGGTGACTGCCTCGGGCCCCCCTCCCAATCCTTTAGGAGTCTCTCTGGCTGGAGCTGGTGCTTACTGCTAAGGGCCAAGGTGCTGCTGGGCTGGGCACCATGCCTTCCAGGATCCCCCTGGCCCTTTAGTAAGGAGGGATCACCTCCTGACAAAGGCTGAACCTCACTTAGAAGTCTGGCTACATCCAAGGTTGGCCCTTCACCTGTAGGCACCTTCTGGACTGCAAATGTTTTGAGAGCTCTGGAGGCTTTAGAAGCTCCAGGTGCTTTGGGCTTTGCAGATGTTTTAGGAGCTACAGGTGCTTTGGGGCCTGAAGATATCTTAGGAGCTGCAGACCTCAGTGTAGTCACAGGCCCAATGTGAGCTTTGAGTGTTTGGGGATCTGCAGGTGTTGTTTTGGCTGCAGGCATCTTCTGAGCCATAATGGTATTTGGCGTCACAGATGTCACTTGAGCTTGTGAAACTGATGCTGGTTGATTGGCAGCAGCTTTTGGAGCTGTGGACTCCACGGGAGCAGCAGGCTTTGTTGGAGCCAAAGGCACTTTGGGAGCTGCCGGCTGCCTTTGAGCTATGGGTAGATTTTCAGCTTTAGGCACTGCTGCAGCCATGGGCACTTTCACAGTTTCAGGCACTGTTTGAGCTCCAAATACTGACTGGGTTGTGAGCCCCCCTTCAGGCATGGTCCTACCTTGAGCCATCGGTGCCCCCTGTCCTGTGGGTGGCACTGGAGAGGGCCTCTTTACCAGCCACTTACAGTCCTTTTGCACACTTCCTTGGTTCCCTTGCTTATTTCCAGCTTGGGCGGTAGAGGCTGTATGTGGACTTCCTGGGCTAACCTTGTCCTTCTCACCAGAGCCTCCTGGGACCACCAATAAACTCACAACTTTTGGGGGTGTCTCTGGCCTTGGGCATTTCTGTAGAGTTGCCTCTCCTCCCAGCTGCCCATCTGGTTTACAAGCTGGGCCTTCTGTACTAGGCAAAGGAGCCAACTCCTTCTGCTTCCATTCTAGATTTAAGGGCAAAGCTCTCTGCCCTGGCAGCTTCAGCTGAATGGGCCCCAGGGGTCTCTGCCAGAATGGGAGACTGAAGCATGCCTGAGACAGAAGCCAGGCCAGATGCAGAGAATGCAGTTCATTGATCCTCCAGCAGGCTGCAGCAATAGTCCCTGGCCACAAGGGCCCAAAGGCTGGTCCAGGGGTCCAGGCCTTCCAGGATGGACATAAACCCAGAGCTGACACTGGAGGCTTGAAAAGGAATTTCTCTACCTTCTGGACCTGCTTCTGCTGCAACAAGGCTGGTGTGTGGTTCGGAGAGTCCTGGCTGCTGTTGGTTTGTACCAGCCCTTCCTCTTGTGCACAGTCCGTACCACTTTGGTTGTTGGAACTGACCCTAGAGAAAGCCCAAGTTTGTTGAAAAGGTAGGAAGACCAGTTTTTCCCAAGTTACCATCATTTCCTTGAGGTACAGGGAAGGGGTAGGGGTCAGAAAAACCAGTCTCATTGCCCAGAACTTACCGTACCAGCTGTTTCGCTGTCCTCTGCAGAGTATTCTGGAATGGAATCAGGGACTTGGTGGCTCCCAGGCTGTTTACTCTCTTTAGACTTTCTGGGCCCTCAATCTGGAAGGTCCCCATCTCAAGGAAGGGCCCAGGACTGTCTCCTGTGGACACCACAGCTGAGTTTTCCTTTTGTTGCTGAGGAGGGCTGATCAGGACCTCTGGGCTGGCACAGGTACTGGAGATGCCGAAGTGGCTGAGCCACTCAATGATGTCCTCCTTGCCCGCAGCATCCCGCACCAAGCTCAATAGCAGCTCCTGAACAGCTGGGGGCAGCTGCAACAGGTCCCCTGCATACTGGTCACCACGGATCCATACCAAGGCCCCAAAGGCCCGGGTCACCTCAGCCTCCCAGATTCCCCGGGGAGTCAGCAAAGGTGCAGGGCCCCAATACAGCCGTGCCACCAATTCCTCCAGCCAGTTCTGGGTCATGGTGAAAGACTCAGTGAGCCCGCCTACCATCAGAGAGCCAGGAGGACCAGGCACCAGATAGGCCAAGGTGTTCCAGCAGAGGCAATCCAAAAAGAGGCCCTGGGCACCAAGGAAGGCACAATGCAGCATTGGCGGGTAGCGGACCTCCTTCCACAGCTCTGGACTACACAGGCCCTTCAGGTATTCCTGGGCAAATGGAGAGTCAAAAGAAGCAAGTCTGTCACAGGCTGCCACTGGCTCTGTCTCACACCCCCCTGCCAGCCCTCACTGAGCATATGCCTCCCAGGTTCATTCTCCCAGGGCAGCCATCCCCCTCCTGATCTTGTCCTTTATGCTTTCATTTCTTCCCAGGGAATGTTGACAGAAATCTGAGGAGGAGGAGGAAAAAGAACCAGGCTTGAAGAGACCTAATTCTAGTTCCAACTTGGCCAACACTTTTAGGATTGTGGGAAATATTCTCTTGTCTCTTCACATACAGAATGGCAAGCTAAACTGTACACTCCTGCTTTGGGATTCTGAAACTGTGGGACAGCTTAGAGGGAAAGGGACCCCACACTGCTGAGCACTCTGCAGGAGAAAAAACTGGGCAGCCTCCCCTTGGGGTACATTATTTCCCCCTAGCTCCTCTAGGGGTTTCTCTATCTGTAAAATGGGGATATTAGTGGCTCTTGCCTCATTAGAGTACTGAAAGCTTTAGCAAGCTAACACATAAGAAGTGTTTGAGGCCGTCCTCAGCACTGCCTATTCCCTTTTTGCAGCTCACAAGAGCTATGTAGCTGGTCTAAAGACACACAGGCTGAGAGTGAGTGGGGCCAGAATCATAACCCACATCCATCTAAAACCAGATACCTTTCACCTCCTCTGGCTGACTGCACAGTGCCTATCTCATAATCCTGTGGGATTCTACCTTAATCTCCTCCACAAATTCGATAGCATTGCCTGTAACTATGGTAACTGTTGCCTAAAACAGACTGGAGATAAGGTGCTAGGCTCCTGTCCAGGGAAACACCTCACAGAAGCACACAATAAATAACCATGACAAAGGCCTCTCTGCTCCCTGAATAAGCAAGTTTCCTGGGAGAGGAGGGGCTCCTCCTCTCTGAAGCCAGAACCCACCAGCACAGTGGCATGGGCTCCAAGGTCTCTCTTCATCTGCCAGCCCATGTAGACTGCATCTACCGTCATGGCCTTCCACCTCCCAGGGTCTATGACAATCATCCCTCTCCTCACAGTTCCATCAGGGGACAAATGCTCCATTTGAGATATCCAAGCACCATGCTGAAGACCTCCCCACATCTCTGCTCCGGATGCAGGCAACCTTGCTGCTCAGAATTATGCAAACGCCTTCTATTCAACTTACACAATGGACTTACCTTACCTACAACCCCTTCCCAAAGGGCCTGAAATATACCTAACCTCTCTCCAACCAGTCCAAAACAGCACAAACCCCGATGGCCAACCTAAGCCAGCTCATCAAGAGTACTCTGCAAGGGCGAATGTGACAAGGTACCCAGAACACTCACCTTAACAAATGTCCCCTACCCCCTGTATCCCACATCCCAGTACTATGAAAGCAGTATATAAAAATGAACAAGTGTGTTGGGGAAGAAAATTGGTGGTCTCTCTTTGTTGTTTTATTTTGTTTTGGATTTTGGTTTTTGATATTAGGATCTGGCTATGTAATTTGAGCTAGCTTTGAACTCACCATGTAGCTAGACTGGCCTTGAACTTGCTACAATCCTCCTGCCTCAGCCTCCGAAATACTAGTATTACACCCAGGTCTTTCTCTTTTTAAAAAGAGTTTAGAGGGCCAGGGAGATGGCTCAGTGGAATAAGTGCTTCCCCGGCAAGCACAAGGGCCTGAGTTCAATCCTCAGTTCCACCAAAAAATAAAATAAAAAGAGTTTAGATTACTTATTGCTCCATCAACTATTCCATGTTTTTAATTGACAATTACAGAATTTGATATAATTTTCAAAATAATAAATCTGAAATAAATTTATTATATAACTTAAGTACCAGGTACTTTATACATATTATCACTATCATTTGTCCTCTCATCTATACAAGGGAACTACCATCATTCCCATTTTAGATGAGAAAGAAAGCTACAAGTCAAAGATCACCTGGGTAAGCTGGGGCACTAAGAATTCTGACCGAAGATCTAGGGTTTTAACCATGATGCCCTCTATCATGAAAAGGAAAGAGATGAGGAAATAAGAGACATTTACAACCAAGAGATACCTGGAACAACTGTGTTGTCTAGAGGCCACCCTGACTTTTTTCCTCCAAAAGAAGAAAACATAGAGAAAAGGTAGGAGTAACTGGATAGAGGAATGATACAGATGAATTTTAAAAGCAATGAGCTTGTTAAAATGTTATCAATATCCCACAGATCCTTTGTCCAATCAGGTTAAAAAAGACCTTAAAACCAAATGTTATGATACCGCTCTA
>PVKA01013173.1:19546-36947 GCA_004027165.1 Ctenomys sociabilis
CAAAAAAAAAAAAAAAAAAAAAAAAAATTTAAAGGTTCAGAAACTGACTACACCAAGAACTCTGCAAATGAGAGGAAACAAGAAACAAAGCCACATCTTAAGAATGCCAATGTTCCGTGTTGGGGGAAAAATGGGACATATTCATAAACAATGTATTACTCCAGCCAAGTTGGGGGCCACCATCTACCCTCCATGAGAAGGAATACCAATCCAACTCCTGATTTTTGTCCTCAATGCAATAAAAGAAATCATTACAGGGCAGGAGATATAGCTCTGCCACACAGCACCTGGCTGGCAAGCATGAGGTCATGAATTTGATCCCCAGTATAAAAATGAAAAGAAAAAGAAGTCATTGAGCAAAGAATTCCTGATCTAAATCCTTTGGGCAATTACAATATGTCCAAGTCTCTATAACACTCATTCTTATGATTTATACCACCTGCCAAGGGGACAAAAAGGTAAGATATGTTCAATAACACTGCTTGCTGGCTTTTGCTGCTGTGGGAGTCCCTCATACAATCAAGACTGACAATGGACCCTCATGTATCAACAAGGCTTTGTCCTTCTGTTATTTTTAGCACAACTCTGGCATATTAAGCATCTTATACATGTATTTCATATAACACTCAGGGCCAAACCAGTACACACCATGCACACCTTTCCTTAAAAATACAATTACAGAAACAAAAAGCAAGAGTATGGTTACCTCCACATGCACAGTTAGATCTTCCATTCTTTGCCTTAAAATATTTAAACACACTTTCAAAAAGTAAATACACTCCATCAGAGATTCATTGGATAATGGGCAAACTGACAACACATCTAGTGCACAAGTCCTACGAAAAGATGTCCAAATGAAAAGTTGGGATGGCTCAGTGCAGTTAATAACCTTGTGTATGACTGGCCATAATAGCACAGCAAAATCTTATTTTTATTTTTTGGTGGAACTAGGGATTGAACTCAGGCTCTTGCGCTTGTCAGGGAAGCGCTTATTCCACTGAGCCATCTCCCTAGCCTCAGTTCAGCAGATAAAAGCACCTGAAAGCAGGTGCAGAGGCCAGGGGTGCAATCCTGATCCTGGGCCTGCTATGCTGGCCTTGCCCCTGGGGCGCACTGAGAGCACCTGTAATCTCAGCTCTTGGGAGGCAGTAAACAGGCAGATCATTATGAGTCCGATCTAGTAGTGAGAGCCTAAACTCCCTGTAGACCGTAAAATACAAAAAAATTGTGTGATGGATTGACATCTGATGATTAAGTTATAACACCCATCTGAACTGAACCAGCATAGTGCTGGGTGTGGGAAGCCCACCTGAAGATTGTTGCCAACAGCATAAGAGGCATAACTGGAGAAAAGCAATGTTGAGGTGTTTGGAAGTTGTCTGGAGGCTGAAGCTGTTGGAAGCTGTTAGGGACAATGGTTTTCCTAGAGGAGCTTATCATGTTGGCTTTCCTGATGAACTTGGCTGTTATCGTCATTAAAAGAACTAGGACCTCGTTGTAGCTGAGAATGGCTAGGGTTCAATTTGGAGGAGTCTGATCCTCATCATGAGTATTGCTTCCTGGCTTAGCAATGGAAACAAGTACACAGCTCAGTATTCTGGAGAAGCTTGTTATATTGGCTTTCCTGATAGGAACTCAGGTTTCCTCATCATTGGAAGAGCTTGGGACCTCACTGTTGCTAAGGATGACTGCAGTGCTTCTCAGAGAAGCTCCGGTTCTTAAAGAGTTTTGCTTCCTAACTCCAACGCAGATCCCTCAGCCTTCTAGCAGATTCTTCATACTGCCGGCACAGACTTTCTAGCTTTCACCACTGACCTTTGGGCCTTCCCAGAGAAGATCCATTAAACAGGACTTTATGGGATACTGTCATGAGCTCTAAGCCTCCAGATGGATCATGGGAGGCATTGTCATGGTCTCTAGGTCTTCAGCTGGACTCATGCAGGACATTACCATGGGATCTAGACCCTCAGCTAGATTCTTTGGTTTTTAGTGTGTGGGAAGATTTCCTGTACTCTTTGCATATGATTCTTCGAGTCATTCATTATAAAATTATCTTAGAAAATTTGTGTCCTGTATTGTATTGTTCCTTTCGCAAAACCCCAAACTATGACTCATGGGGATGAGGGTATGCTTGTGAATTAACAGGTCATGGAACACCATTGTGGGTGCCATTCTGGAATATTCAGCCATGGAAAGAGGAAATCACCAAACTCACAGTGGAGTCTGCTGCTACCAGACCCACCTCAGTCACTGATGACCACTCAAGTGACAAGGCCAATGATGTGTAAGCAAGTGAAGAAAACAACCCAGGAGGCTGAAATGTTGGTGACAATAGAGGACTTACCACTTACCCTCAGAATATGTCCACTGCCATGACAGCACTTCTACTGCAAGAGACATCAAGTCAGATGATGCCAAGATGCTATCTAACCTCAAGTTGCATTGTTTCAACTTTTATAATTACAAAACTAAAAAGCGGTACTACTGGGGACCAGGCTACATGAGAGGGGTCTCATGGCACCAAAGCCAGTGTGACCTGCTTTAGGAACAAAAAGGAGTATGCAGAAGGTCACATGCTTCTCAGCTACACAGAGAAAGCTCAAAACCACAGCATTCCTAAGGCAAGATAACATCTGCTGAGGACAATCTAAAGAATGTAGGCATATGGATGTAGAGGACTTGTTTTCCATTAAGTCGTTCCCCCATTTACTGCAGTTGCTGTTCCATGAAAAGTACACTACACTCCCTATGTGCTTCTTGCTTAATAAAAGTGGGTTAGCCACAGAGATTGCTGTGCCTGAACACTAGAGGCAAGTTTCTCCCGATCACCTTGTACATTGAGTATTGTCTTTTGTCTTTATTCCCCACCACGCTCCCCACAAGGATCCAGGGATCTGATCAGCTCCTGGCTTCAGTGGAGTAATTTCCCTTCACATTTCCTAAGGAGAAAAATTTCCATTTATAAGTCAGAAGAGACAACTGTCAATCATATGGCCCTTAGATATGCAACCCAGACACACAGACATTCAATATGATGCCTAGGTGTTATCTAATGTCAAGTTACATTGTTTCAACTTTTATAATTACAAAACTAAAAAGGGGTACTACTGGGGACCAGGCTACGTGACAGAGGTCCCATGGCACCAAAGCCAATTTGACCTGCTTTAGAAACAAAAAACCTATTTATCTAATAGGTTTTATCCTATTAGATAAAGCATTTTTTGGGAAGCCATTTCTCTTAATCCATTTTCTACTGCCATAAGAGAATATTACACACTGGGCAATTTATAGCTAACAGAAATCTGTTTGGCTCACAGTTCTGGAGGCCAGGAAGTCTAAGAGTACGGCACTGGGCCTCTATGCTGTGCTATAACACAGCAGAAGGGCACAGGAATGAGGCTAACATACAGAAGGGCAAGAAAGAGGCCAACTTAAACCCAGCTCATAGTAATTAACCGTCTTCTCTGCAGACAGCAGGAGCCTATTTATCAGCACAGTCTTCATGACCTAATCAGCTCTGAAAGGTCCCACTTCATAATGCTGTTACAGTGTTAATTCCATTTTTATATGATTTTGTAAGGGACCTTTAATCAACAGCACCACTGCAGAGCAATTTTCTAGCAAACCAAGGAAGAAAACCAAGAGGAGAGCTAATATGAGAAGCAAAAACAATCACCAGTATAATAATGAAGGCAGAATACCAAAATTTATTCACCCATTCAGAAAATCATTATTGACCACTAACTACATGTCAGGTACAGTTTTAGGATGACAGCTGTCATCACAGAAGGCAACTAGAGTCAAGCACATTGAGCCAGATGTGATGACACAGGCCTGTGCCCAGCACTCGGAAAGGCTGAGGCAGGTGGATCCCAAGTTTGAGCCTAGCCTGGAGAAGTCAGGGACTTAGACCTGTATTTAATCCCCAGTGAGAGAGACACAGAGAGACAGAGAGAGAGCAGTCAGTAGCAAAACATATGTCAATGATAGATTTTTGCACACTTGACTTCTTTATTTTTGTAGACATTCTTACTAATTGCCCAGGCTGAGTTAAAATTTAAGATCCTTAGTCTCAGAGTGCTGGGATTACATGTATGTGGCACAATACCTGGCTATGTGCTATCTTTTTAACTTGATGAAACTATTGATGAGTATGCCCCATCAACCAAAAAAAAGGGAAAGACAAGCAGTCCAGGAAACAAAGAATTTAACCAAGAAGAAAGGCAAAGACATTCAAAGCCAGCACAAAAAGTCTCAGAATGACAGGCTGCATGCCTGGAAAGTAAGTGACCAGAAAAAGATGTCTGTAAGAAAACAATTTAGAACCTAAAGAACATCTTGAATGGACAGACTAGTAACTGGTGTAGTTGGATCTGGAAGGTCCCCAAAAGCCCAGGCACTAAAGGCCTGATCCTCAGCTTGGTGCTGTGGAATGGAGTAGAACCTCTGGGAGCAGAGGCCTCCTGGAAGGGAAGTGAGATCACATGGCCTTGAAGGGATATTTGGACCCAGTCCCCTTCTTTTCTCTCTGATTCCCAGATCCCATGAAAGGAAGAAGCTTCTCCACCATATGCTCCCACCAGGATATACTGTGCCACCTCAGGCCCAAAGGAAGACTAAGCAACTATGGACTGAGCTTTGAAGCCATGAGCCAAAGTAAACCTTTTCTTCTTGTAAGTTGTTCATCTCAGGTATTTTGTCACAAGGATAGAAAGCGAACTAGTATATGGACCAACAGAAAACTGTACTGAAAGGCTACTAGGAGGTATAATAATTAGCAATGGATACAAAGAAAAACAAGTAAATTGAAAAACAAGGATCTCTTAACCTCAGTGAAATCAAAAAGGAAAAAAACTCATAGTATACTTTGTGAGCATCAATACGTGATATTTTCACAGGCATAGACAACTACTAAATAAAGATTTAATATAAAACTGAAACATAACTATGTAGAAAGACAAAAGAAATGGGAGTGTAAGAGAGCTAAATCCTCACATATGATAAGAACTAGAAAAGATAACATCCAAAATTGATCAAAAGATGTCAGAATAAACACTGTCTATGTGGAGACACAGACTAAAAACGGAGTTGAAAAGGACAGGCAGGGAACAACTGCTTTAGCAATTTTTTTTTAAAGTAATGGACTTTATAAATATTAGCTGAAAAAAGAAAACTTAAATTTAAAGAAAATGGACTGAGTGTTCGCAGCACTATAAGGTATGCCGGTTAATGTTTCCCAATCAGCACAGGATGGGGAGATATCCCCGATTTGCAGTATATGTAAATAATCCCACTAGGCTGTAACTTGCATTTCACAGGCTTGTAAAATTCCTTAAGTCTTAACAGTGGGTCACCAGGAGCCAAGTTCAGGGCTCTCCTGACCACAACCGACTCCCACAGTTCCAGGGTCAGTTCAGCTTCCATCTGACAACCAAGCCTGCAAGCCTCAGCCTGCCACACAGCTCTTCTACTGCTTCCGTCTTGGCTTCCCATCACCTCCTGGAATACACCCTCTCTCCTTCTTCCTGCCCAGGATATCCTGACAGCCTCACATTATTGCCAGCAAGGGCACAGGGATGAGCAGGGCTGGTCCCTGGGTTCCTCCAATCCTTATTAAAACTTCCCTTTCCATTTACTAATTTCACCTCAGACCCACACTTCCCCAGTGTATGTTTTGCTCCTTGGGAATGTACTATACAGCAAAGTCTTTCCTCTGTTCTAAATCCCACTACTACAAAACAATTTAAA
Organism: Ctenomys sociabilis; assembly: GCA_004027165.1. Classification (NCBI taxonomy): domain Eukaryota; kingdom Metazoa; phylum Chordata; class Mammalia; order Rodentia; family Ctenomyidae; genus Ctenomys; species Ctenomys sociabilis. The sequence continues at coordinate 25,295 of PVKA01013173.1, forward strand.
GGTGTTTGAGTCTTGCAGAGACTTTCCAGGGAAGCCAAGTGCATATAAATACATCCCCAAGTGCTCATGCAGATGAGCCTGTATCCTTCTCCTCCACCCAAACAAGCCACGCCCCTCCTTCCTCTCTCCCTGCAATCACCAAGAGGGAGCCTTTGTATAAAGTACAAAATTCTATGCCCCTTCAGCTACAACTGGGGTCAGCCACACCACCTCCAGGCAGAAACCATAAGACATCTTTATGCTTGGGGAAAATGCTCACACAGCATTTAATCCAAACCTGTCACTTTACAACAAGGACAATATGACTCTTGGAGAGGGAAAAACTTGTTCAGTTATACAGCTAGTTAATAATAACATCTGACATTTATTCCCCATGGCTCTCCACATTCTGCAAAAGTACTTAAGTATGCACTATTTCAGCTGATTCTTACAACCTCCACCCATGAAACAAATATTATTATAATGTTTTAGAATTAAGGAAAATGGTTCAAGGGGAGGGTAAATTATTTGACCCAGGTCACTGAGCATGGCAGCACATGCTTGTAATCTTAGCTACTCAGAAGGCCAAGGAAAGAGGATCCCATGTTCAAAGCTAGCCAGGGTAGGGCCAGGGAGATAGCTCAGTAGAATAAGTACTTGTCTGGCAAGGGCAAGGACCTAAGTTCAATCCCTGGTTCCCCAAAAAAAAAAAAAAAAAAAAAAAAGTCAGAAATTCAAAGCTAGCCAGGGCAATTAAGTGAGATCCTGTTTCAAAATAAAACAGGGAGGGCTGGGACATGGCTCAGTACTCCCTGGGTTCACTCCCCTGTGGTGGGGAATATTACAATGTAGAAAACCCCAATTTCACTCCACCACCACACAACTCTCTATCTGGGCCATATTCGGGTAACAGCACATCAAACCCAGATCTGAGACAAAATCTTATCCTTTCCACTTCCATGTTCTCCAGCCCTCAAAATTTTTTCTTTCTGTTCATAAGGAAAGGATCCTTCAAGAATCCCTTCACACCTCAGTAATACCAGAGCCTTTTCCCAGGGGAATAGGGCCTGGGAAGAGGAAGAGAGGAAGCTCTGGGTTTTCAGGATCCATGGAACTGGGAACACCAAGGGAAGCAGCAGTGGGAGCTGGAGTTGGCAGGTCTGGAGAAGTCCACACCCAGGATTTCGGTGGGCAGCAGGGGAGCACGGCCCATCAGAAAATGTTGCTCCTTAGGAGAGTGAGTGTGATTATTCACAGTAACAAAAAGATACAGAACCCCAAAGGCTCCTCTTGTTAACCCGGATTTGTTAGTTATTCTTATAGCACACACCCCCACTTCCCCTCCAGCCCCCACCTCCCACCCCTAATGCCAGCAGGTCATTGGCCTCCAAGCCTCTGAGGGAGGCACTTCCCAGCATGATCTCCCTCATGCTGGCTGTGTTCTGGGCCTCACCCATGAAGGCTTTGACCAGCTGGCTGGGGGGGAAGGGGGGATCCTGTCTGTCTGTCTGTCTGTCTGTCTGTCTCTTTTTTGCTCTGTCTGGGAAAACCAGTCTGGGACAGACAGAGCCTGTACATGCTTACCACCAAGAGATAAGGTAGGGGAATTTGAGCAAAGGGGGCAACCTTGGCCGAGACTGGGGGTGGAACTGGGAGGCCCAAGTGCAGGATAAGCGTGTAGGAAAGAGGCAAGCTGCGACTTGGCCAGTTCAGTGTCCAGCCCCACACAGCAGCAGGCCATTTCATCAGAAAGCTGACCATCTTCTTCCTGGATTACCTATCATCCCCAAGGACTAGGGGCTTCCAAGGCTACTACAACCCCCCCCAGAGCCCCTGTTAAGAGGCCACTGAAACATCAAGTGAGAGGCAGAGAGCCCAGCGCCCTGCCTGGGTTCAGATCCAACCCCACCACCCCATGACTATCTGACCCTGAGTTCTCAGGCAGGCCCCTCAATGTTTCATATGTAAAATGTCATCATTGCTCTAGGAGGGTCTCCAGTCCTAGCATTCAGTAAGGTAGCCCAGGATAAAAGGAGACAGGGATGTAGGCCTTCCAGAGTTCTGGTGGAGAACAAAGAGATGTATCTGAGACGCCACAGAAATGCAGGACCTTTAAACTGCTGCCCAGAAGGAAAAAGAAGGCAGTGAATACTGAGGCCTGGCCAGTGAAAGCTCGTGGGGTGACAGACGTTGCATGCTCTCCCAAGGCAAAGGAGAGACACAGTGACATGCCAGCAAGGGGTGCGGCAGAAAAGAAACAAGCTTTCAAAGAGAAGGAGCTCGTAGGAAATAAGTTCGGCTGCAGATCTGGAAGAGGGAGAAGATGTCTCTGTACCTGCAAGCCCAATTGCCGAATCCATGTTGGACACATCTGGAAACCTCTGCCTCCTGGAGAGTGAGGAGAGGAGAGACCAAAATGGAAAGAGTTGGGGGTGAGGGCTGTTTACCTTGGCTTTGCTAGTGTTCTCCCGGGGCCCCTCGAGCTGCAGCCAGAAGTAGGGGGTGTCGGGGCGGCTCCGGAAGGCGTTCAGCTTGACCCTAAAGACGCGTTGCACTTGTAGCCGCTGCCGCTGCACCCGAGGCTTCGATTTTGTCTGTACCATGAACCATTCCAGCGCCGGGGGTTCACCCCCAGACAAGAGCATGGCTGCCCCGCCCGCCCCTGGAAAGAGAGAAGCGGAGTCACCAGGGTTTCTGCGCGCGAGGTGCCCCTGCCTCGAGCCCCGCCCCCTCCCCCACAGTGACCCCCCACGCTTCCCGGGCCTAGAATCCACACCAAGGCCCGGGCGTCCGCCCTCCGTCCCTTTCCGCGGTTGCTCCCGCTACGAAGCTCTTCCTGCCCCGGGCTGAAGCCGGGGGGCGGGCTCCTGCGGTCGCTCCCCGCCCCCACCGCCTCCCCTGCAGCGCTCAGCTCTACCCTCCGGGGTACACGCCTCCGCCAGGGGCGCAGGAGGGGCGCAGGAGGCCGGGAGGGAGGGGAGATGGGCGGGGACGAGGGGCGGCTGGGTACTGGATCCCTCTGTTGTTCACTCGAACTTTAGGCCCGGAGCCAGAATCCAGGGGTCAAAGTTAATTTCCTCCCACGATCCCCTTTCCTTAGGAGGAAGAGAAAGGAGGGGAGAGTCGGTTTGAGAGACACTCTTTAGAGATTTGGAACCGCATTCCTTCTCGCGCAGGGCCTGCCAGCCTTTCCCAGGGAAGTGGGACCTCGTTCACCCTTCCTTGGGAGGAAAGAGTTAAGGGGGGCACGGGTGGGGAGGCCGGGGCTTGAGGAAACTCTGGGCTGGAGACCAAGCAGGAAGGAAAGGGTAACTTCACTGAGTCCCCGCTCCCCACAGCAGTCTGGGGACTAGCTGGGGCTGGCCGACAGCCCAGACCCTCCTGAAGCCCCCAGGGGTGGAGGGGCAGAAGGGGAGCTGCGGGGGTTTCAGGCCTGAGTTGTTTATGAAAGCCCTTTTTAGTATGTGTAAATTATGCTGTGAGGGGAAGAGTGGGAGGGAGGATCTGCTATCTGCTCTGTAACATAATCTATGAAGGTCTCCTAACACCCTTGACCCACAAACCCAAAATTGGTGTCCGTGGTCTGGGATTACCCTGTGCTGGGGGGCCACCTTCAAAATTTAGGCCCTGGAGGCATTCTCCACACAAATGAACGCTTTCTACAGCCTGTGGCTGCACAGAATCTGGAGCTGTGCCTTACTGAGGCAGGATCTACATTTGGGGCTTGGAGGACCTTACTGTCCAGACTAAAACCCAGAATGACAAATATGCCCATAAGGACAAAGGAAAGTGCATCTTTAATCAGGTTTGCCCTGGAATATCTGAACTGCAAGCCCACCTATGTGAGGAACAGGAAAAGGACCAGGAAGGCTCTGCTGCACAGAACGGGTCAATGGGGGAAGAGGAGAAGGGCTCTGGAACTCTTTGCCTGAACTAGACTCAGCCACAGGACCAATTCATTTTTTTTTTTTAATTTTGTTGAGAAACAAATATCAATGAGACAGTTTCAAAGCTAATTAATAGGACAATTTCAATAATTAATACTTTTTACATTGTTATCTTCCTAGTGGTTATCCATAGTACAAGAAATAGACAGGATATCCTGTCCAAACACTATTAGTACTGTTGTAACTCAAAAATCAGATGACAACAAGGCAAGTCCAAAAGAAAGAAGCGCTTTATTTTAGGTGGTACCCACTGGGTAGCCTCTCCATGCGAGAAGGAAAAAGGCCCCTGAGGGCTGGGCTGCAGAGTAATTTATATTCGAAAAACCACAAGTTGGGAGGGTTGAGCAAGCATTGCCACAGAAGCTAAAATGGCCGTCAGGGGTGGGGGGACAAGTTGATTGGGAAGACACATGTTGTTTCAATTTGGAACAGGTCATGTACATTTGGGGAAAGGGTCAGCAAGCATGATTACAGAAGCTAAAAGCAGTGAAGGGGGGAGCAGGGGGCTTTAGCCCATGAGGAACTAAAAGATGGGGGGCTTTAGCCCCATGAGGAACCAAAGAGTGGTAAACTTTTATGTAATAAGGCACATAGGGTTCAGGGGAGCTTTAAATGGGAAGTGGGAAGGATGGGTGGAGGGCAGTAGTGCAACCATGGGGTGTTAGTCAGAGGGTCTTGGCCCGTAAAAACAGGAAGTTTGTACAAGGGAGTAGGGAACTAGTAAGGGGTCTTGAACAAGGGGGGTTTGAGAATTAGGGAACAAGCAAGGGGTCTTTAGAAGGTTACAAGGTTTGAGGAGAAGTAGCGAGGAAGATGACTAAGCGCATAGTGTCCTCGGACGTGACCAAGGTCACCAAGGCATGTTCACAAGCCCTAGCCACATCCTGGAACCCAACCTAGGAGGTCATGGGGCAATCGGAGCAAGAAATGTTAACCCAGAGGGGAGAGAGAGAGATGGGGGGGTTTTTCCTGGAGCCTTAGTGGGATAGGGTAGAGGGGCAATAAGGGCAGCTAAAGGTCAGTGATGAGGAGCTTGGATATCACAAGTACAAATCTTTCTTCTCATAGAATTAAGTGAAAGTAGCTGCATATCTATCCTAACTATTCTGTATTTACAAATATAAAATGGTCCTTTCTTTGTATTCCCTTTTTTTGTTTAGTCCTGTCAGATGGGTATTCTGCTGACATTCAATTATTATAGGTGCTTAAATTCAGCGAAACAATCCAACACAGTCCAGCAGTCCACAATAATAGTGGGTTATCCGAAGAAGTTGTTGACTAGAGCCATTTACAGCTCAGCATATTAATATGGCTTTACTTCTATACTTTTATGCTGGATGGTTAAGAGTAAGATAAAGACCTATATAACAAGAAATGTAACTTTTGTATCTCATAAGGTCAGTCAAGTCTCCTCAAGCTTTATCTTGTAACCCTGTACTGCACTTTGTAGATCCTTTGTCAGTGTCAGCCATGTGGGTGAGTCACGGCCATTGCTTGACCAGTTTGCTCTCTGTGAAAGCCTGAGAGAAAGTTTTCTGTCCATATGACTCTCCTTAGGCACACTACACATCATCGATTGCATTCCTCTGTGGTTCCATAGTCTCCTTGATCAGAAAATATGGGGCACAACTGAGTTACATGATGTTACAGTACAAGTTCTCCTATGTCCAGGACCAATTCTTGTGTGCACTTTGGAATTCAGAACAGGCAAACTTGCCTGTGTTGGCTCTGGCTACCTGCCTCCTCTGTCCTTCCCCCTCTAGAGAACCTCGAGGCAGAAGACTCTGGCATCAGGGAGCACATTTACCAAGAGTCTGTTTGTGGAGTGACAGGTCTCCGAGGAGAAAATTCACCTCAATTAAAGAAGGGGCCTGCACAGAGCTTGACAGAATTGTAGAGTCCATCCCCTCAGATCTCCAGCAAGCAAGGCAGTTCTGTCACTCAGAGACCTAGATCAGACCAAAATCACAACTATTGTGAGCAGCTGGTGTCTGAATAAGCACACTATTCAATGCAACAGACTAAAAATCTACAAAATAAAATCAACACAGTGGTGTACACCTACAATCCCAGCACTGGGGTGGCTGAGACAGGAGGATCACTATGAGTTAGAGCTGGGTAGTAAGACCCTGTACCAAATAAATAAATAAATAAATAAATAAATAAATAAACAAACAAACACTTTTGTTTGTTTGCTTGCTTTTTGTTCAGGGTTTTCATTACACAGATAGGACTCTGTAACGATTCACCTGTTTTCAGCTTCCCAAACGCTGGGATTATGTGCACTACCACACCCAGTCTCAATTGCCATCTCAGTGCATCCCAGGGGCAGGGCCCACACTGCACACTGGGATCAAAACCCCACTGCTGCGCTCTGCCTAAGCAGATGCTTTAATCTGCTGAGCTATATGGCCAGCCCAAATAAAAGATACGAAAAAAAAGAAAAATTTAAAGTCATAAAAGTACTACAAGCAGTCATGAATTTTTGTAGAGATGTTACTTACAATAAACCCATTCTATTTTGAAAATAACTAATAACTCCTCAAAAAATTAAAACTAGAAGGGGCCAGGGAGATAGTTCAGCCACCTGAGCTCCTGCCTGTAAGCACAAGGTCCTGAATTTGATCCCTAGTACCAAAAAAAAAAAAAACCCTAAAAATAGAAATCCCATTTGACTCACCTATTCTCCTCCTTGATATCTTCCCAAAGAATTAAAAGCATCATACTACAGATATATGAAATCAATATTTATAGCAGCATAGTTTGTAATAGCTAAGTCTTGGAAATACCCTGAATGCCCAACTGAAGAATGGATAAAGATTTGGTTTTTTTTTTTTTTTTAATACAATGGAGTATTAATCTGCCATAAAGAAGGATAAAATTAAGACATTTCTAAGTAAGTGGAGGCACCTTGAGACCATACTTTTCTTTCTTTTTGGTACTGGAGATGGAACTCAGGCCCTTGTACTTGCTGGGCAGATGCTTATGCCACTGAATTATATCCCAGCCATACCTTTAAGTGAAATAAATTGGACACATGCATTTAAACACCACACTGTTTCTCTGGTGTGAGAAACTGAAATAGTGAATAAGGATCAAGATGTATAATAAATATTCAAAAATAGGAAGAAATGCTCAAATAAGAAGAGGCACAAGGACGGGAGGAGGGGAAAAGAAAGGAAAAGAGTAGAAGGAAAAATGAAAACAAAGTTTTTGTAAATAAGGAAGGGAAGAGAGATTAAACAGAGGGGAGAGGCCAGCCAGATAGCTCAGCAGACTAAAGGGTAAGGGCCTGCTTAGGCAGACTGCAGCAGGTTCCATGCCTGGCACACTATGCTGGCCCCACCTCCAGGGTGCACTAAGATATGATTGAGACTGGGCATGGCAGCGCGTGCCTGTAATCCCAGCATTTGGGAGACTGACAACAGGAGAATCACTACAAGTCCAATCTCTGTAGTGAGACCCCACAGACCCTGTGATCCTGTCCTAGATACATAAAAAAAAAAAAAAAAAAAAAAAAAAAAAAAAAAAAAAAAAAAAAAAAAAAAAAAAAAAAAAAAAAAAAAAAAAAAAAAAAAAAAAGGAAAGAAAGAAGGGAGAGAAATGGGGAAAAGAATAAAGATATATTATGTACAGGTGCAAATTGCCTATGATGAATATGATCATTATGTATAACTAAAATGCACCAGTAAAATTAACTTAAAAAATCATAAGTCAAAAGGTACTCAATCCACCCAACCTACCAAATGTCCTAGCTCAGAAATAGTGCACAGGAAAGAACTGGCTGTGTACCCTGGTGACCCCCCCACCCCCGGAACCGGGGATTGAACTCAGGCCCTTGTGCTTGCCAGGGAAGCACTTATTCCACTGAGCCATCTCCCCGGCCACCCTGGTGACCTTGACGGTGCTGTGAGACAGCATCCTGTCACACATATCACTAGCCAGGGAAAAGAAAAATGGTTTCTACTAAGTGCATATTATTATTCATTCTTTAGATTTCTTTATTATTATTATTTGGTACAGGGTATCACTACAAAGCTCAGACTCTTAGTGATCCTCCTGTTTTCAGCCTCCCCAGTGCTGGGATTACAAGGGTGCACCAGAGTGCATATTACTTTTGTGCAATAATAAAGTTGAAAAACTGTAAGTAGAAAGATCACAAAGCAAGGACCATTGTGTTATTATATTTTAGAAAGGTGGGCCATCAGGAGTCATTTAAAATGGATTTAATATTTCAGTTCTGTAACTGTAGACTACTAATTCAACAGAAAGATGGATGAAGAATGTGGAGAATTAACTAGTGGTCAGTTTAAGTGGGAATGTCCAACTGAATTGAGCTAGCATGGTTTTGGGAGTAGATGACCACTTGAAGATTACTGCTAGCAGTACAAAAGGAGAACAGGACAGGAAGATGGTACCATACTGTTGATATTTTCCTGGACAGGTTTTCCCTGACTGGTTTTCCTGATACAAACTCAAATTCAGTGTTGCCACTGGAGGAGGAGTTCGCATCCCCATTGTCACCAGGGATGGCTGCTGTTCTTTTCTGAGGACCTCTGGTCTTTACCTTGAGCATTGTTTCCTGGCTCCAGTGCAGATCGCTCAGCCTTACAGCAAAGATTCTTCACCTTACTGCCAGCACGAACTTTCTAGCTTCTACCACTGGATGTTGGACCTTACCAGCAGATCCTAAATGCATTAAAAAGAGAAAGGAGAGAAATGTGAGGAGAGAATGCAGATATATTATGGAGAACTATGCGGGGGCAGGGGAGATGGCTCAGTGGAATAAGCGCTTCCCTGGCAAGCACAAGGGCCTGAGTTCAATCCCTGGTTCTGCCAAAAAAAAAAAAAAAAGAAAGAAATACATTATGTACAAGTACAAATTTGCCTGAGACATTGTGTGGACTACACTCATGCAGGACACTGCCAGGGGGTCTGGCCCTTAATTGGATTCTTCAGGTCTCTACCTAAAAGAGTGACCTGTATCCATTTGACTTTTTGAGTGAATATTATAAAATAATCCCACAAATTATGTGTCCTGCATTAAATTTTTTCTCTGGTAAACCCTGACTACAACAAAGAATATTAATAGTCCATAAAGAAAGAACTATATATAGCTCTTAAACTATAAAAAGATGCTCTGCTTCACCCTTAACAACAGAATTGAAAGTTAAAACTATAACAAGATAACATTTTTAATGACAAAATTACAAGAATAAGCAATGTTTTTTAACCTATACTTTTGTCCACTCTTGTAAAAGCTGAAATGTTCCCCCAGCCTGCAAGGACAACCCATCACAATGTCCATCAGAATGTTAATTACCCTTTCTCTGTGACCCAGCAGCCCCACTCCTAAGAGTTTATTTTACAGAATCATTCTCACAAATGCTAAAACTATATCTCAGCAAGGATATTCTTTGCAGCATTGTTTGTTATGGTGGGTTAGAGATTACAGCATCTAAAGACAGGTGTTTGTACAATTACCATGATTCAGAAAAATCAGGATAGAACTAGGCAGCTCTCTTTGTCTTGGTGTAGAACTATCTCTACAATACAGAAAGGTGGGCTTGACAAAGCCCAGTGCAAGGAAGGACTGGAGGGAGCTGTCTGGCTGCAGGCAGCCCCACTGCTCCCCAGCAGCCTTAGGTACAGTTAGTCTCTCAGGAACCTGAAGCTATAGGCCTCTCCACAAAGGCCCTAGGGGTGCCCAGCAGCGTGTTCACATGGTCCTATGTTGTTGTAAACTTTGTAAGAAGTCTTCTCTAAAACCATTGTGTCTGGTGGTATTAGGAAAGCTGTACCTAGTTGAGAGATTTTGGTAAGGAGAAATCCTATGGAGACACATTAATTGTGATAAGTTAGGACCCTCAACCTAGTTAGGACCCTCACCTTCACTCCCAGGCTCACTTGCTTCTGGCCTCAAGCTGAGGTTAAAAATGCTGAACAGGTCCACCCAACTTTGACCTGGGCAGAAAACCACAGAAACTCTCTTTTGTTAACATTGAAAGTGCCCAAAGACAATGTAGCCCAGCCAAGATTAGCTATCCCTCAGCTGTTCTAGCCCACAAACACCCTCTGCATAAAACCCCTTAGAAGCCCTGAGCTTTGCCTTGTTCTTGATCAGCCAGCCCTTTTACTTCTACCTCTAATAAATCTCATGTCAGAGTGCCTGGTCTGGTCGATTGCATGGGTTCATACCTAACAAATTGCAAGTTTTGTGGGATGTGCTCATATGGTCTGCAATAACTTCCAAGCACAGTTATATTAATGCTTGCAGTCCTTGTGTTGAAACACCCTCCAGAGACACTCTGATAGTCACAGCACCTGGGATGGCCACACAAAGGCAGGGATCACTCAAACCATGTCAAGCAGTTAATTCTTTCTCTTTTTTGGAGGGAGGGTATCTTTTTTGTAATTGTGTTTAGTTGAGGTTTATTTTTTATTTTTGGTGCCAAGGTCTGAACCCAGGGCTTCCAGCATCCTAGCAAGAGTTCTACTGCTGAGCCAAATCCCCAGACCCTAATTCTTTTTTAAACTTCATTGTTATTTTCCTGGTTTTCAAGTTCTTTGTGCTACTTTTTACTTTTAGTTAATTTGATTTTTCTATTTTTGTACCAAAAATTAAACACAAAATACAAAATATCATCCTGACTTGTACCTTTAGTATAAAAGGAAGGAAAAAAGGAAAGAAAATGAAGAGAAAAGGCAAAGAAAATTAGGGAGAAAGAAAGTGCAAGCTAGTGTCTGGAGTGTCCTCCCTATTTGCCTAGACCTCAGAAGTCCAGCTCAAAGGATAAGTAGCCCATTATTACCTTGTCTGTGGACCTCAAAGGGAAATTTGTATAATTTAGAAATACGTAAAAAGAAAGAAAAGAGCAGTTAATGCTTACAATTTTTGTTTTTACTCTGATTTTTTTCCTGTCTTGAATTTCTCATAACTTCTTAGTTATTGTTTTTTTTAAAAAAAAAACAAAACTTATAGATTTATATCTAGTAATCTGAAAAACTAATTTGCACATAGCATCATGTAAGACAGCAACTATTGTTGGATTTCTATTACTTTGATTAGTGAAATCTTGTATCATGTATAATGCTGTTTTCTTCTATCACTATTTTGTATTTTGTATTCTTTAATAAAAAGTACAAAAGAGAAGAAATACGTGAGCATTATAGAATGCCATTCTGGCACAGAGGAGTGCCTTAGGCTCTTAGGAGTGCCTAAGTGATTGTTTTTATCACTCAATTACATTACAAAGCAATAGATTTGTAACGACCCTGTAATACACATTCATGTACATACAGAACTCACACTAGCATAAGTGTTTCTGGAAGACAGTCTCTGAAAAGCAGAATTAGAGGCTATGCACCCTTAGATTGTTCTCTAGAATTAAAGCGCAGCTATACTGTGGGATATCATGAAGCCAATAAAAATAATGAGATAGATGATAGATTGCTTCCCAAAGAGAAGAGGGGAGCACAGCACAGGGCCACAAGCTCCAAAACAAGAAACATGCCTCGATTTCACAATGGAGTGAGTAAGCAGTGCACTGGCAAGCAGAAACACCAAAATTACATCCAGGATTTGAAGGAAGATTTATTCACATCAGTGATCACTGACTGTAGTCATTCCCAGAATATCAGGCCCTGAGCTCTAGTAGTCTGAGGCTTACATGGGAAATGCAAGCAGGAAGTACAGAGGCACAGTGGCTTGTCAATTAGGGATTGCT
>PVKA01013173.1:44121-55992 GCA_004027165.1 Ctenomys sociabilis
TTTTTTTTTTTTTTTTTTTTTTTTTTTTTTTTTTTTTTTTTTTTTTTTTTTTTTTTTTTTTTTTTTTTTTTTTTTTTTTTTTTTTTTTTTTTTTTTTTTTTTTTTTTTTTTTTTTTTTTTTTTTTTGAGACAGTATTTTGGTAAATCTCTAAGTTATCCAGATTGGACTCAAAATGTGATCTTCCTGCCTCAGGCTCCCAGACTGCCGGGTTTATGGGCATGCACTAGCACACCTGGCTTGGTTATGTGTTTTGCAGAATTTCCTCCAACTTGGATTTGCAAGGAATTTTCACACTAATAGTTTACAGATAGATTCTGAGGAGAGCAGCACAGAAATGATATGTCCCCACTGTAGGATATGAAGGGGCACATGGTGTGACTTACTGCTGGTAATGTTTGGTTAAGGTGCTGTTTGTGAAGTTTCTGTGCTGTAAAAAGTTGTTATTTTCACCTTTCCACACTCTACTTATTAGAGGCAAATCTCCAAGTTTAAAACTCACTCAAGGCAAATGACAATGAACTCCACCTCCTGGGGGAAGGCATATAAGAGAATTTTGATAGTGTGATAAAACCACAACAGTAACTAATATATTTAGAGACAGATGCTTGAATCCACTGCAAATATTATTTTTCCTTAAAGTATCAGCTACTGCTTTTAGCATTCATTAATGGCTCCTACCCATAGCAATTGTGACTGTGATAACTGATGATATTTTAGATCCTTTATTCCTTCCACATTTATTAACTAGAATTCTTCTGCAAAGAAGATCTGTCCCATCTCTCTCATTTAGCTATTTACTCAAGTATTTGTATCAGTATGAATCTATAAATATGCATTTTATTCTTGGGGTCATAATTCAATATTATTATTATTTATTACTGTGCTCTAATTCCCTCAGCTTTGTCCATTGGGACTTTTTCAGATTGACTCCTGTGAACTTTTGATATGATTCATTACTACTTTTTCCATTTCTAAAAATGTCCTTATTTGCTGGCACTTTAAGTGCCAGTATATGTTCTCTGCCTGTCATGTTTTGTTACCATGAAATACCTGAAGTAAACTAAAGTCAGAGACCAACTGGGCCGAAGAGGGAAAACTGGTTCAGTGTCTGGTAAGGACTTCATGGCAAGAGCACACCTGAGAGAAGTCACACCTCAGTATAGGAAGTCAGAGAGGCTCCAGTTCCACAGCCTCACTGAGGGGGGCTCTCCCTCTACTCCTCCCACACTGATCTAAGGGCCCCTTGCACTGGATGTCATCTCTTAAAGGTTCCACATTGTTAGGTATGAATCCACACAATGGACCAGACCCAGGCATTCTGACATGAGAAGATTTGTTGGGGAGGGAGGAGCAAACAGGCTGGCTGTCTAGCACACCAAGACAGCCCCAAACAAAAGGGCACAGGGGATTTTTAAAGAGTTTTTAGGGAAGGATGTTTGTGGGCTGGAACAGCTGAAGGAGCGCTAATCTTAACAGAGCTACCTGGTCTGTGAGGGACTTTTGATATTAACAAAAAGAGTTTCTGTGATTTTCTGCCCAGGTCAAAGTCAGGCAGACCTGTTCTGTGGTTTGGCTCTGCATGGGGTCAAGGAGAAGAATGTTTGGGGGCAGGGGGTCCAGGAAACTTTGAGTCCTAGCCTATCATTTCAGACTCTATTTGATAGAAAAAGGGTCATGAGATCGTCTAGCTACTTCCTGCTGACTAGGCTGTTGTGGATTGAGAATCTGGAGATTGGAGTGGAAGTGTCATCATCATTGAAGGGGTCTTGTTGGAGTAGTGCCTGAAAGGAGTAATCTGAGAGAAGCTTCTGATTAAAATTTTGGGTTGTTAATCTGGTGAAGAAAGTACTGTGGATGAGAAGAATGAAACAGGGGGCTGTCATGAGCATAATAGCAAGCCCTGAGAGGGGCCCTAGAAAAGGAGCAAGCCAAGGGAAGATGGAGTTCTATATACCTTGTCTCCATCCCATCCTAGGGAGCCTCCTAAGGAGTTCTGTAGCTCCCAGGTTTGCTAGGAAATCCATGCCTACCAGGACACCCACAGGGGCAGCCTGTTTTATCCTATGGGGTATGGGTGTATTCTTAAGGAAGGAGGCATCTTGAAACTCTGAGTCTGTACTAATAGTATTTAGATAGAATATCCTGTCTGCTTCTTGTATTAGGGATAACAACTAAGAAGATAACAATGTACAACGTATTTATTAATTATTGAAACTGTCCTATTAATCAGTTTTGAAACTGTCTCATTGCTATTTGTTTCTCAATAAAATAAAACAAATAAAAAATTAAAAAGCAAACAATAAATGGTTATTACAATATGAGTTATATAATGAAAATAAAGCACAGAATATTTCAAATTAAATTTTCTGAATTCTTCAAGTACTAAAAAAGAAAAAGAAACTCTGAGTCTGTATATAGGGAAAGGCAAGGAAAGACCAAGGTGCTACTCAGAAATGGCTGTGTGCCCATCTTGTGTTGCTTGTCTGGAGGTGTGTTGAATGAAGTGAATTTGGTGCAAGGGAGGCCAGTGGAGTTTCCCAGGGAGCACGTGAGGTTGTAGGAAGAGGGAAATTGCAAAAGGGAGATGTCAATGGCTAAAAGGTTTTTGGGAAGGGGAATAGGTGTGTGTGTTGTTGCATATGGCCAAGATGGCCATGAAATCAGGCCTCAGAATGGATATGCACAGCCAACACTTGATGAGGTTTGTGATCTAGGTTAGGAGAGTTCTTGGGGGCTGACAGGGTAATGATTCATGCCTATATAGAAGCTAGTACCAGGTATCTCTCTTAGGACAAGAAGACTGAGGATGGGCTTGAGCCCCTCTGATGTTTCGGGGCTGCTGGTATTGGAGAATGAAGGGACAGGCTGTGGGATCTCGAGGCACAGCAGTACAGAAATAGCACATGTGGCATGAGTGGGACTGGAAGTGTCTCAGAGTATGTGGTTGACAAGGGAAAGGAGAGGAAGAAGCTAGCTGTGCATTAAGGTTAGGTTTATAGGATGCACACTGTGGAGGAAGAGATGAAAGAGACATAGAGCTTTTGGATGAGATTTCTCCCCATGAGAGGTATGGAGTAGATTGGGTTTATAAGGAAATTATGAGCAAAGAACAGGAGTCAGCAGGGAATGGTCTTGTGTGAAGGCGTCATGTAGGTCAGCCACCAACACCCACTATGGAGACTATCTAATATAGTAACTTTAGAACTCAGGAAGAACATGGTATCCATATCAACAGGCAAATCTTTTTTTTTTTTTTTTTTTTTTTTTTTTTTTTTTTTTTTTTTTTTTGTCTTTTTGAGACAGGCTCTCACTATGCAGTTCAGGCTGGCCTTAAGCTCACTTTGTAGCTCAGGCTGGTCTCGAACTCACTACAATCCTCCTGCCTCAGCCTCCCGAGTGCTGGGATTACTGGCATGCACCACCATGCCCAGCTTAGGTAAATCTTTTATACCTGAGATGTCCAGCTGGACTTGGGATTCTGATAAAGATACCTCGATGTGGGCACAAGCTCTGTTGATCCTCTTCAGTGGCAAGACCAAGCAGGTCAAATATTTGTGGATCTGGTTGTAGCAAGTTCTCCTGTGAAGGCAGGGAATTGGATGATTTATCCACTCTCTGGAGGACAAGGCGGTCACATTTCCAGTAACCCTAGAGCTTGTAGATGGAACCAGGTCCCAGTGGCAGCTGCAGGTTGGGCCAGGCTCATGCCCAGTGTCCTTTGCTGCTCTTAAAATTGTCCAGGAAGAACTCATGTGGCACTATTGTTTAGGCTCAGCATTACTTTATTAAGGTCTTACTTTGATGGAAATCCCAAGTGTCATAGCCAAATGTTCGCATATGCATATAGTTAATTTTTGTTTCTTTTATTGAAGACACAGAAAATCAGGTTAAGTGTCTCTGTGGGGTTTGAGAGCCAAGATCTGTCTTTTTAGCTTAATGTGAATGTCAGGAGCAGATCAGTATACAAAACAGGAATTAATAACAGTTGTTTATTCAGGAGAATCTGGGTCTATATTAGTAGTTGACTATTAGAATTGATACCTGAGTATCAAGCACCATGAAATATAAAGTGTGACTAGAGAACTATTATTTCTTATCAACCATGGACATTTTAGCAGTTAAATTCTATAGAATGTTAACAGACAATAGTTATATTTTTACAGAGAATATTTGACATCGACAGTCATATATAGTAGTGTGGCATAACAGTCATAACAGATGATGAAATCCCCATTTTGTTTAGGCATTTCTAAATGTAATGGCATATACACAGGATATATAACATATATATGTTTGTTAGAAAATTATCATTTGGCTGATGAACCTCATTTTGGCTTGGCATAGACCTCTAATAAATACCCGGATCATAAAAAGAAAGGCATGAATATATTTAATGTAGGAACTTTTATGAGCAAACTTTATTTTAATGTTTCAAAAAAACTTTGTAATCAATGACCATATTATTGGGAGTGTCTTCTAAGGAGATTATTGAGGGTGAGGTTGGCCACCCTCACCCACCAATCAAGAGTCCTGTCCAGGGCTGGCCAAATAACTTAGCAGATTAAAGCACCTGCAAATGGGTGCAGGGGTTGTGGGTTTGATCCCTGGGCCTGCCATGCTGGCCATGCCCCCGGGGTGCGCTGAGAAAGCAATTGAGACTGGGCATGGTGGTACACACCTGTAATTCCAGCTCTTGGGAGGCTGTAAACAGGTGGATCACTACAAGTCCGATCTAGTAGTGAAATCCTGAACACCCTGTAGACTCTTCCCTAAAAAATACAAGAAAAAAAAAAAAAAAAGGAGTCCTGTCCAACAATCTCTCTCCATTTTAATTTATTATTTAATTATAAACTAATTTTGATACCAGCTGGTAACTGAGGAGAAAGCATGTCTTAAGTCTATATTTCAGAGTGCAAATAAAGGAACAGCTGTTTACAGGATGACATATAAACACATATGTGGGACACACATGAATGTCTTTACAAAATCAGAGTACACTCAAATATATTTCTGGCCAGGTTTTAAACTTAAACCTTTTACGTTTGTAATTATGAGAGACTAGTCAGAACTTTTGCATGTCAATTAGCAGAGATCTCTTACAAGAATTTGAAAAACATAAAAACCTCTTATTTATGTTTGAGTAGAAACAAGCAAAGTTACCAAGTTTGAGCAGGAACAAGCAAACTGAGCAGTGCATAAGGATTAGGCACATGGGGGCCAGGGAGATGGCTCAGTGGAATAAGCACTTCCCTGGCAAGTGCAATCCCTGAGTTCAATCCCCAGTTCCGTAAAACAATAAAAATAAAAATTGGGCTAGGGAAGATGGCACACTCCTGTAAGCCCAGAACACTGAGGCTGAGGCAGAAAGATCACCACAAGTTCAAGGCCAGCCTGGGCCACACAGTGAGACTTTGTCTCAAAGAGAAATAATGAATTATTTAAAAAAAAAAAAAAAAAAAGGATTAGGCACATCACAATAGAGAAATACTGACAACTCACAAGTCCTGGACTTGAAGGCTGGCAAGAAGGGAGTTCTAAGGGAAGGAGCAGGAAGCTGTGACTCAGAGAGTAGGAAAAATAAAGTCCTGCATTTTGTGCGCTGTTGTCCTTCAGCACCCCATTGCAGAGGAAGCGAGCACATCCAGCCAGGGAACTGTGTTATTAGCTGTTCTTGGATTGCACCTCTTTCCAAACTGAGAAATGTGAAGGAAAAAGAGATTGTAGGTGTAAGTTGGGCAAGAAATGTGAGGTACACAGGACAGGCACTGGCAGATGACAGAAAGACAGAGATGACGGAGCAAAGAGAAAGAGTGAGGTATCTCCTCAGCCCCTGGAAGGTGAGAAGTCAGAAAGCAAAGCTGCATCTGGCGCAGGAGGGGGATCTGCAGCAGCGGTGCAGTGTTGGCTCTGGTAGGTGGTGGCTGCAGCGGGTGTAGTGGCTCCAGAGGCTGCGGCTCTGCCAGGCGGGGTGTAAGGGAATCTAGGAATGAAGGGGCTGATGGCGAAGGGTCGAATTGAGGTTTGGTGGGGCCCTTGCCAGTAGGATCTCTTGGGGACTACATGACAGGCAGAGCTCAATATGATTGCGGAGAGAAAAGAAAGCAAGGACATAGGGGACCTCAGACCATTTGCCACTGTGGTAACAAAAGTTATCTAGATCTCAGAATGTATTAAAATCTAGGGTGGGGCCGGGGAGATGGCTTAGTGGAATAAGCACTTCCCTGGCAAGCACAAGGGCCTGAGTTCAATCCCTGGTTCTGCCAAAAGTAAATCTAGGGTGCAAGGGCCGGCCTGATAACGGACTGAAGCACCTGCTTAGGTAGAGTACAGTGGCTGGAGTTGGATCGCCCCCCAGGGCGTGCTGAGATGGTAATTGAGACAGGGCGTGGTGGTGCGGGTTTGTAATCCCAGTGCTTGGGGGGTTGAAAACAGAAGAATCACTCCAAGTCTGATCTATGCAGTAAGACCCTGTACACCCTATCCTAAAATACAAAAAAAAAAAAAAAAAATTCTAGGGTGCCATCTGGTGGCCAGATTGTCCCATTATTCAATTTGTATTGTGGCCAAGCCACCGGGCAAAGACTAAGCATTTGACTGTGAGGTTGGAGAAGCCTAGGGGGCCTCTGAGGACAGACTTAAGACAATCTAGGACAGAAGAATAGTTCTGGGAGGGAAATGAAGAGGAGTTGCCCATAGTAGTAGACAAACAGAGTAGGGAAAGGGAAAGTGAAAGGAGGCTGAAAGAGACAATCACATTGCGGGAGTTGCTAAAGGAATGTGAAACCAAAGCCCTCCAAGCAGGTGTTCCTGGTCAAAGAGAAGGACAAGTGGCAGGAAGGAAGCGTGTTGACACGACTTTCAAGAAGATAGGCCCAGACTGTCAGCCATAGAGCCAAGAGGTGAACCATTCAAATGAGAGATAGTTGCCCCAGGAAAGTTAGGATAAAATAGAAAATGAAAGAACAGAAAATAATGTCTGTGTTGGAGAAGTCTTGAAAGGATACCTGAAGGAATTCAGAAGCTAGCCCAAGCCAGGTGTGGTGGCACATACCTGTAATCCCAGCACTCAGGAGGCTGAGGTAGGAGGATTGTTGTGAGTTCAAGACCAGCCTGAGCTACAAAGTGAGCTTAAGGCCAGCCTGAACTGCATAGTGAGACCCTGTCTCAAAAAGACAAAAAAAAAAAAAAAAAGCTATCCCAGGTATGAGTAGAAGGAGTCACAGGGAGGAGTGTTGGAGGCAGAGGTGAGCAAGCTGTCTAGGAATGACATGTATCTTCAAAACTTGTAGAGAAGGAAAGAGAAAATGAAAGTACAGAAAGTGATCTCCACCAGGCTGAAGTTGGGAAGGGAGCCATGAAGCACAGAGAGTCCCAAAGGAGAAATGCCTCTCTTCATTTTTTCCCCACCAGACAAGTTGGACAGTGGAGAGGTCTGTCTTTTAAGATGGGTTGAATGAGGGATACTCTCAGTTTTGGGTGCCATGGGTGTTTAGGTCACCAACGGAGGTCAACAGCTCAAGGCCCACTCAGAAAGGCTATTGGCAGATAGGGGCAAGCAGATGCCTCAGCATCCCTTCTGGGTTTCAGCACCAAATGTTAGGTATGAATCCACATAGTTGACCAGACCAGACATTCTGACAGGAGAAGACTTATTGAAGAGGTAGGAGCAAACAGACTGGCTGTCTAGCACACCGAAACAGCCCCAAACTAAAGGGGACAGGGGATTTTAAAGGGTTTTTAGGGGAGGGTCTTTGGGGGCTGGAACAGCTGAGGGAGAGCTAATCTTGTCAGGACTACCTGGTCTGTGAGGAATTTTCAATGTTAACAAAAGAGAGTTTCTGTGATTTTCTGCCCAGGTCAAAGTCAGGCAGACCTGTTCTGTGATTTGATTCTGCATGGGGGTAAGGGGGAGTGAGCCAAGACCAGGTACAAAATGGGGTGAGGTTTGGGTTTGGCTTTGCATGGGGTCAAGGGGAAGAGAGTTTGAGGGCATGATATCCAGGAAACTTGGAGCCCTAGCCTATCACACATCACCTCTACATTGCTAACCTGAGAGTCAATCTCTAATGTGTGAATTTTGGGGGCACACACCTAAACCATTCCCAAATCAGCATTGATGCAGTTCAAGAATGGACCATTTTCCTAATGAAAATTGATTTCCAAGGAAAATTAGAAAATGGTATCTGGAAACCAAGGTCTGGATGCTGTGTGCTTGTTACTTTAAAAAAAAAATGTATTATTTAAATACATTTAGTACAGGGTCTACAGAGTCTCACTACACAGAGTAGATTCACAGTGATCCTCCTGTTTTCAGTCTCCCAAGTGCTGGGATTACAGGTACGTGCCACAATGCCCAATCTTAATTCCATCTCAGCATGCCCAGGGACGGGGGGCAGGACTGGCACAGCATGCTGGGAATCATGTGTGCTTGTTACTAATGGAGTGTCACTTCTTTCCTGTCATCTTAGCAAACACACCCAGCAAATGCATGTATATTTACTTACCCATACAAACAACATATCTCTACTGTACTTACTTCTGTATCTATTCATCCCTGATTAACATTGTCAACATTTGAGAACAAGATTTTGTGTGCACATACTCTTGATTCACTGGAGAAAATACATAAAGAAGTCATTGCTGATGGTATTGTGCTGTAAGTCTGTGTTTAGTGCTATAAGAATGGGTTACCTTTAAGCATGTTTTAATGTAGAGCTTCTTTCCATCTCTTTATTTCTTATTTTTTGAAATGAGATTATTTTTCTGGAAAGAAGCCAGCCATTTGCTTGATAAAAAAACATTACTTCAGAGTCTGGTTAGAGTAAGAGGGCAGCGTGAAAGTATCCTCTGAGAGACCTCAAGTGAGAGAATGTGGGGCAACAAAGAAGAGATTAGAATCCTGGACAGCTGGGCTTGGTGGTGCACACCTGCAATCCCTACCCTGAGGCTGAGGCTGAAGGATCCCAACTTCGAGCCCTGCCTGTGTAACTTAGTAACAGCCTGTCTCAAAATTTAAAAAAAAAAAAAAAATTGAAAGGGGTAGAAATATAGTTCAGTGATAGTGCACCCCTACTTTCATTCCCAGTACTGAAAAGAATCCATTGAGAGAAAGTAAGGGGAAAGCCTGGAGAATAACAAAGAGTATCAGAAAAATGTAAACTGCAAAGAAAATCAGCAAATCAATGCAGAAAGAAATAGTAAGCAAGTTGCTGCTGGGCCATCCCAACCCAAGGAGAGGAGCCAGGCTCAGCAAGCCTGAGGTAAGTTGCCTGAAAGTACAGCAAATGCCAATAAGACAAACCAGTGGTCCCTACCACAGGAGAAACTCACAGTTCATAAAGACATTAAATCCAGTTCAGACATAGGCCTGAGAGAACATCAGCATCTGAAATAGCTGGATAATCAATATTCCTTCATATTGATATACTGTAACTTATTAAATCACTCTTCAATCATAAAAAATGTTTCTAGGAACAAATTCTCTTTTTAAGTCTTTAGGAGTCTCAGTTTCCTCACATTTCACACTTCCTCAGCTGTCAGACTCTGTTCTTTCCACCAGACTACCCTCACCGAAGTCCAAAATGGCTAACCGTCTTTACATCCTCCCCCTTCCTAACGTTCTCCCTTTCCTCATTTCTCACAACCCATGCTTTTCTGGCTTTCTTCCTACCTCTTTATGTGATCTTCTCTCTTTGGCAAAATCTTGTCTCTCTGACTACTGCTTAAATATGGCTCTTCTTCATGGCAGTGCCCTGAGCTCTGTCCTCATCCCCTGGATGACCTCAGGTGATCGCCAACACATTAAACTGCTTTATCTCCATATGTGGTGTCTGACATTCTCTCTTGAATGTCAGGTCCTGATGTCCTGACAGTGATAAAAATCTTTCCCATTAATTACAATTTACTTATTTGTTCAACACTTGCATATATACAAAGTAGCTGCAAAATTGCTACCCTGCAGCAGGCTCAAAACAACCCAGATGCAGCTCAAGTTCTATGTGAGCAAACATCTTACATCAACCTGAAACTCTCTATTCCACATCTATTCTCCTCCCCTCCTTCTGTCCTTTTTGGTCACTGTGACTGACACTACATGGACACCATCATGACTCTCAACTGTTCTTTCCTTCCCCCAGTCTATCATGAAATCCAACCTCATCTTTCAACACTTTCCATCTCTTCCCATGCTACATACAGAGACACATGGATTTCCTGTCTTATATAACTCCTTCAATGCCTCAGCTATCTCAAGCTTTGGGGTATTATACATGCTGTCTTTCTGTCTGCAACCCTCTTTTCTCACCTTAATTTCTACTTTGCTTGACATGCTCTATATATCATTTATTCCTAGAAGTCATCCCTGTCACCCAAGTGTAGGGCAGGGGCCCCTGTTTCCATGGTAACATAAATTTCTTCATTATTGGGGACCTTTACACAATGCCAGTTATTGGAGACCCCTGCAAGGAGTCCCCAGTCTCCTGCACAGTTACAGGGAATAATGATAAAGAAAAAGAGCAAGAGATAAGAACTGCAAGGAAATAGGGCTCAGGGACAATCAATGCTCTCTGGGTACAAAGACCAACAATCTCCAGCTACCACTTTTTCCAGCCAGTGCAGAGGGAGGGGCGTATCTGGAATAGCACAGACATAATAGTTGAATGACCAGATTTCACATCATACAGGAAACAAGATTCGTCCCCACACCTGGGAACTAGTTTTCCCTGGATTGTTCTCAGCAGACCTCATCCTGCTCTGTGAACTTCACAGCTTCACTGTGCCCAAGAAGTAGGATTTCCACATTCTGAAATCATTCACAAGGCAGGGCAAGTAGGGCCTCAGACAGATACTATGTCAATTTATAATTCATGCTTCCCAAAACTTTACCTTAGCATTCGTCATTCTGTTTTTACAATCCTTTACTTCTCTAAATCCCTGTGAAGCAGAATTTCCCAAATTGTCTCAAGCAGATGTTGAAGAAGGTATCACTGGAATGTGATCTCCGAGAGGAATATGTTGGGTTTGTTGTTCTATCTTCAGTGTTTAGAACAAAAGCATACTAATAGTTGATGAGTGAATATTTATCATATTAAGCTTCCAAGCTTTGTCCCATGTTACCCTCAACTACCTGCATTCCCACATTGAATCAGAGCTGGTCTGTGTGACCAACAGAGTGTGACAAAGGTAACTATGTAACTTCCAAATCTCAGTTATAGTTTTCACTGTGGCTCTTTGGAGTGCTGATGTGGGGGAAGCCAACTGCTTTGCCATGAAGATACTGGAGTAGTACCAGTGGAGAGGTCCAGGAGAGGAAGGGCTGCACCCTCCTGCCGAAAGCCAGCACCAACTTGCCAGCCATATGAATAAACCACTGGGAAATGTGTCCACCAAAACTCTAGGTGACTGAGACCTCACAAAAGACTCCAAGCCAAAGCTGCTCAGCCAGGGGCTGGAGAGATGGCCCAGTGGAATAAGTGCTTCCCTGGCAAGTGTAAGGGCCTGAGCTCAATTCCCAGTTCAGCCAAAAGAGAAAAAGAAAAAAAGAACAAAGCTGCTCCGCCAAGCCACACCCAAAATTCTAACCCCAGAAACTAAGAGATAACTCCTTGTCATTTTAAGCTACTAAGTTTTGGGGCAAAATGTTATTATGTTGTAATAATTACTAAAGTCAGCAAAGACTCAGGACATAGGAGAACCTGTACTGCAACATCATGAAACTCATGTGAGCTCCAAATTTTCTGAACAAGGAGATTATGGAGCCACAGAGGAAAGAGACTGAAGTTCTATAGTGTGCCTGGGGAGAGTCACATGAAGAGAAAACTTTCTCTCAAGCTCTCACAGAGAGCAAACTGGTCAAGCATTGGCCGTGACTC
>PVKA01013174.1:0-55663 GCA_004027165.1 Ctenomys sociabilis
CTTTTTTTTTGAGACAGGGTCTCACTGTGCAGTTCAGGCTGGCCTTAAGCTCACTTTGTAGCTCAGGCTGGTCTCGAACTCACAACAATCCTCCTGCCTCAGCCTCCCTAGTGCTGGGATTACAGACCTGCGCCACCACGCCCGGCTTATAGAGGTATAACTTTAGAAGGATTTCTTTTCTTTTCTTTCTTTTTTTTTTTTTTTGTCTTTTTGAGACAGGGTCTCGCTATGCAGTTCAGGCTGGCTTTAAGCTCACTTTGTAGCTCAGGTTAGTCTCGAACTCACAACAATCCTCCTGCCTCAGCCTCCCGAGTGCTGGGATTACAAGCATGCGCCACCACGCCCGGCTTTTCTTTTTTTTTTTGGCCAGCTCAGGCTGCTCTGAGGACAGGTCTGGTGGGGCATGTGGAGCTGGGGATTGAACAGCAGTCCCATGGGCCTGACTGAGTTTGCCCAAGCAAACACTTTACAACTAAGCTAACAAGCAAGCCCTAGTTTGGTTCTTTTTTTTTTTTTTTTTTTTTTTTTTTTTTTTTTTTTTTTTTTCCAGAACCAGAGATTGAACTCAGGCCCTTGAGCTTGCCAAGCAAATGCTTATTCTACTGAGCTATCTCCCCAGCCCCAAGGCATAATTTTATATGAAAATTGTGGGGGACAAAATGAAGCCAGCTAGATGAAAGATGTGCAGAGAGAAAAGAAAAAACAAAAACAAAAAATAGCAAAATGCTGAGAGTGGGTGTTTCTTGGCATCAAGACAATGAACCTAATAATTTTTCCCTTAAATTCAGTATTTTTGAAGTTTGACACAATGAATATTTTGTCATCTGGAAAGTCCCCTTTGCCTGACTCAAAAGCTAGGCATATAATCTTACATTAGCTGCAGTAGCTCCTCTTATCTATACTTTCACTCTGCAGTTTTACTTATCCAAAGTTAACTACAACTTGAAAATGTCAGATGGAAAGTTCCAGAAATAAACCCTCTGTAAGTTTTTGTTTGTTTGTTTGCTTGAAGGTCTCACTCAGCCCAGGCTGGTCTCAAACTCTTGATGATCTTTCTGCCTAGGCTTCTGGAGGGCTGTAATTACAGGAGTATGTACCATACCCAGCAGTTTCTGTGTTTGAGCCTGCCAAACATGGACTGAACTTTTAAACTGTGTGTTTTATTTATTTATTTATGGTGTGTGTGTGTGTGTGTGTGTGTGTGTGTGTGTGTGTGTGTGTGAAGCCCGGCACTGAACTCAGGCCCTTGTGCTTGCCAGGGAGGCGCTTATTCCACTGAGCCACCTCCCCATTCCCTGTGAGGTTTAAAAAACAAACAAACAAACAAAACCTGTCCTTTAAATTGTGGGTATCAGGTGTTTTGTCCCAGGGAGGAGTAAAGTGACTAAGACCATTAGAAGCAATCCCAGCAATCAAATTAACTGCAGTGGGAATCACAGTTCTGTCCAAGTAACTCTTAGTTTACTCAATTAAGACCCCCAAAGCACGGGGCTGGGCGCGGTGGTGCAGGCCTCTAATCCCAGCAGTTGGGAGGCTGAGGAAGGAGGACTGTTGTGAGATCGAGACCAGCCTGAGCTACAAAATGAATTTAAGGCCAGCCTGAACTGCATAGTGAGACCCTGTCTCAAAAAGACATACAAAAAAAAAAAAAAAAAAAACCCAAAGCACAAGTGGAAAAGACGTTGGCAATTCACACACAACAATGAGAAGCCATATAATACTTCCTTTAAGGGAAAAGGTGAACATTCTCAACCTAACAGACAATAAAACAATTCCCTGAAGTGCTAAGATCTGTGGTAGGGACAAATCTTCCTCCCTTAAAATTGTGAAGGAAAAGAAAGTTAAACTAGTTTTCCTGCCATATCTATAACTACAAAAGTCACAGACAGCACCGTTCAGTGAAGATGGAATGGGCATTGAACTACTCACAGTTTTGGGCCTCTACTGGGGATCTTAGGACGGATCTCCCTTGGATAGCATGATCGTATTGCTGCATAAACTAGTCCTGAAAGGCGCAAACATGTTCATGATAGTGCCGTCATTCCTATGTGCCACTGCCAAGCAGCTCAAATTTGGTTTCTTTTTTTTTTTTTGAGGAACCGGGGAATTGAACTCAGGTCCTTGGGCTTGCCAGGGAAGCGCTTAATCCACTGAGCCATCTCCCTGGCCCTTATAAAGTCTATTTTAGTTTCTTTCTTTTTTTTTGCAGCTCAAATTTGAATTCCATTGTCTGATGCTATGAGGCTAAAGTCCCCCCAATGAAACAAGACACGCAAGCACCTGCACTGGCTCAAGCCATGGATCATGAATCTGGCAAAATTTTAGTTAGGACGTTCTGGTACAGGATCTCCCATGAGGCCACAGTTAAGATGTCAGCTAATTTCCATATGCCAGAGATGAAAACTAGGCCCACATCTTTCACTATGCACCACACTAAAATCAAAATGAATCAAAGATCTAAATATTAAAACAGGAACACTAGGCCTCTGTGCTGGCCCTGAGACTTGAGACTGGGCGGGCATGGTGGCGTGCACCTGTAATCCTAGCTCCTGGGAGGCTGTAAACAAGCGGATCACTAAAGTCTGAACTACTAGTGAGACCCTGAACACCCTTTCCTAAAACATAAAAACAAACATAAAAACAGAAACACTAAATCAGGTAGAAGATAGAATAGGTAGTAGTCTTGAAGACAGTGGTACAGGCAAAGACTTTATGAGTGAAACCCTGATTGCACAGAAAGAATCAACAACTGGGATCTCATCTCATTAAAAAGCTTTTGCACAGCAAAAGAAATCACCAACAGAGTGAACACACAACCCACAGAGTAGCAAAAAAATTTTACCAGCTGTTCCTCCAACAAACGACTGGTATCTAGAATAGAGAACTCAAAAAAATCAGATCCACTAAATTTATTTATATTTTATTTTTATGTATTTTGTCTTTTTGAGACAGGGTCTCACTATGCAGTTCAGACTGGCCTTAAACTCACTTTGTAGCTCAGGCTGGTCTCGAACTCACGACAATCCTCCTGCTTCAGCCTCCCAAGTGATGGGATTACAAGCATGCACCTCCATGCCCGGCAGATCCACTAAATTTAAAGATCTAAGCCAAACATGGGCATCTGGAATGAACAGACATTTCTCAGGTGAAGAAATACAATGGCGAATAAATACATGAAAAATGTTCAACACACAGGTCATTCAAGAAATGTAAATGAGTACAACATATTCCAGAAAGGATCGCTATCATCCAATGTATAAACTACTGTGCAAACCAGTGTGGAGACTCTGTAGAAAAAAAAAAAAAAGAAGCACACACACACAAAACTAAAAGTAGAGGTTCCATTTGATCCAGCTATTCACCTTCTTAGTATCTTTCCAAAAGAATTAAAACATCATACCACAATGATATATGCACACCCGTGTGCATAGCAACATAATTTGTAATAGTGAAATCTTGGAAACAGTCCAAATAAATGTTCATCAAAAGATGAATGCATAAGCCGGGTGTGGTGGCACATGCCTCTAATCCCAGCACTTGGGAGGCTGAGGCAGGAGGACTGTCGTGAGTTCGAGACCTGCCTAAGCTACAAAGTGAGCTTAAGGCCAGCCTGAACTGCATAGTGAGGCCCTATCTCAGAAAGACAAAAAAAAAAAAGAAAAGATAAATTCATAATGAAGATGTGGGTTTTTTTATGTAATGGAAAACTACTGTGCCATAAAGAAGCACAGGCTTGAGACATTTCTAAGGGAAGTGGACACACTTTGACAATATACTCTTAAGTGAAATAAGTGGGACATATATGTTTAAATACCATATTGTTTCTCTGGTGTGAGAAACCAAAAGTGTACATGATAAGGGTCAAAATTATAATAGGGCCAGGGAGATAGCTCAGTGGCGTTAAGCACCTGTCTGGCAAGCACGTTTCAATCCCTGCTACTGAAAAAAAAAAAAATCTATGGACATATCTTTAAAACACAACAAAATTTCTGGCTGATTTTCCTCCTCTAAATCGCTTTTCTCCAACCCATCCACAACACATGAAGCTCCCTAATCTTCCAAAAGCACAACCCTGGGCTAACGAGATAGCTCAGCAGAATAAGCACTTGCCTGCCAAGCGCAAGGTTGAGTTCAATCCCTAGTATCACACACACACACAAGAGCCAAAGCACCATGCTAATCGTAACACTCGACAACTAAGAAACCTGTACTGGATATTTCCCTCCAGGTGCAGTCCAGAAGGACCCACCCGCCCCCACAGGTACATCCCATAGTCTCTGCTCTTGGAGACCTTCGACACCCTGCTGTTCCTCAATACCGACCCAAATTTCTTTCTCATCTCCAGTCTGTTGTCCTTGCTTTCATTATTTGCCTGGAATGTTCTTCCAAATCGATATCGGGTTGGCTTCACATCATCTTGAGATCTAAACTCACCCCCAATCTCTCTCGCTCCCTCTGTCCCCATCACTTACTCCACTGCCTTGGTCTATTTTCTTTGTAGCACTCGCAAGTGTTTGAAAATAGGGCAACCCGCTCAGGTCCCCCTTTTGTCCCTTTCCAACAGAAGCTTTTCTTTCCAATAAAGTTTTTTTAAAAAGTGTTTGAAAATATCTAGTTTACTTGCCCTTTTGTTATACTCCCAATTGCTCAGGAAGAGTAAAAACTTCTTCTGTCTTGATCACTGCTATAACCTAGCAGGCACTAGTTTCCAGTCCAGTGCCTGCAACAATTAAAGTGCAGCTCTTTTAGGGAGTTGTTTTAGAAAGGATAACTCATTGCTAAAGTGTTTTTTGGGAAAAAAAGAAAAAGTGAAGCTGCATTGCCATCAGTGAGCTCTAGTGCACATCGTGTCTGTTGTGAGGCGTCCTGGCAACTGCACAGAGCAAGGCAGACAAGGATTTCTTAAGAGGCTCAGAGTCAGCTAAACTTTTAGCTCTCTTAAGCTCCCCAGTGTCCATCCGAGGGCCGGTGAAGTAGTATTAGTAAACGCTTGCCGAATGGATGGATACATGGAGGGAAAGGGGTGGAACAATGGATGTATCATCTTCTTCTCTCGGTTGACCCCTGGTTCAAATCAATCTGGAAGTGGTCGTGAATAGGAGCAATTGCAATACACAGGAATAAGAAAGTCAGCAGCTAAGCCGGGCGTGGTGGCGCATGCCTGTAATCCCAGCACTCGGGAGGCTGAGACAGGAGGATTGTTGTGAGTTCGAGACCAGCCTGAGCTACAAAGTGAGCTCGAGGCCAGCCTGAACTGCATAGTGAGACCCTGTCTCAAAAAGACAAAAAAAAAAAAAAAAAAAAAAAAAGAAAGAAAGTCAGCAGCTAAAAACAAAGACGACCCTGGAAAGGTTCCAAACACTGCAAGGATGGTTCAGACCATCATACATCATGCAAATTAAAATGAACATCAGATGGAAAAAAGGTGTTTGAAATTCCAGGGAAGTCTACGGCCATACACCGTGAACACGCCCGATCTCGGCTGATCTCGGAAGCTAAGCAGGGTCGGGTCTGGTTAGTACTTGGATGGGAAAAATTCCAGGGAAGTTTTTATTTTCCTTAGGATCACAACTTTGATACCATTCCAGAACATTAAATCCATTCCCACCCCCCAGCAACCTTTTCTCACGGCGCCATCATCTCTGAGTTGGTGGTGACCTCAATTACTGGGTAGTCTAGTCCCAGATAACATCTATTGAGCATTTAGCAGTTCCCAAGGATGTTTTTCCACCCACTATCCCACTTAACCAGAGAAGCTGCCTACTTAATGAAAAGATACACTTTTTTACATTGTAAGCATAAGCAAAGGGAGGTAACTGGGATACGAACACAGTCAGACTTTACCAAACGATGAACTGCCCAGGTTGCAGTACGAAACAGTGGAACCCAAAGATTTCCATCCAGCACTGGGCTTTCATTAAGGCGGGGGGGGGGGGGGGCATGTGGGCGGGAACAGAGCCTCCGCCTCCGAGCTCACTGTGCCTTTAAGACCCGCCCCCCCGGGATGCTCCAATTGCCGTCGCGGGCACGCGGGGCACAGCGCCGCAGAGCCGCGCCTCGGCCCATCCGCCCCGCCCCACAGCCCGGCGCCCGGGCCGTCCTCGCCGGCCGCGGAGAGCTCTACTCTAGGCGCCTTCGCCGTACGCGCTGTGCTGCGGGGAAATGGCATCTTTGAAACCCTTATCCCGTTCCCTGCCAGCTCCCTCGGGGGTAAGCCCCCTCCCAACGCCCAGGCCCTCGACGCCCGTGAAGGTGACCTCCCCTGGGTGGCCCACGGCGGGTGGCGCCGGAGCCGCTCCCACGTGGTGAGGGGGAGCGCAAAGCCCGCGCGCGGACCTGCCGCCCGCCCCGCCCCCACGGCCGCAGCCCCGCCCCCGCGGCCGCCCGCCCCGCCCCCACGGCCGCCTGCCCCGGCCCGCACCGATCTGGGACCGCGCCTCGCGCGTCCTCCTAGCGCGCCTGCCAGAGACTCGGGAGAACCTCGGTGCCCGGCCCCTCGGGCCGCGAGCCAACGATTCGCAGGGTACATGGCCTCGGGGTTTCGCCTTCGGAAAGTAGGCATCATGCCTTGCTCAGTAGCCTGTGCCCTCTCCTCTTTCCTGCGATAAGGGTTCGTATGGAAGTACTTGTTAAGTCCATACGTGGCCGGACCGTGTGTGGAGCAGGCAGGGGCTATGACAAAGTGCGTCTGGCCCTCTAAGAATCTGCAGTCTTGACTGCCCCACATCTTCTGGTACGCTCCAAAAGATGTCCTCATAAAAGAAAGGGGCGAGAGTCCTTACCTGGAGGCAGGTGCCACTGAATAAACTAACACTGCAAAGGCTACGCAAACAGTGCAGGCCTTGAGAGCCAGATGGAAGGCATGCTCCGCGACCCCCCTTCCCTCCAAGCCCCCAGCCCACGAAAAGAAAACGATCTCATCCGTCTCCCCCAATCCCAGGCGCGGGACCGCCGAGCCTGCAGCCCGAGCCCCGCCCCGCTCCGGTGGCCAGCGATTGGGAGATGCAAATACTGGGTTCTCTGCCCAGCAACGGGTGACGCGTCTCCCGGACGCTAGGCGTGGCCCGGCCCCAACCCAGGCGGGCACCTCGATGTTTACACGGGGCGGCCCCGCGCGCGCCGCAGCGGCCCGCAGACAGCGAGGGGGAGGGGAGGCGCGCGCGCCGGCGGGGCCGCGCGGGGAGAAAGACTGGAAGGCGGCGGCGGGGCGGGGAGCTGCGCGCGCGGGCCGTGGCGGAGCCCGAGGCTGCAAGGAGCGCCGGTGGGGCCCGGAGGGCGCGATTCCTCTGCCCCCGCACAACAATGTGTGGCGCGCAGATGGGCGCAACGTGCTCGGGCCGACGGGCCCGCACAGAGCCCGCCTGAGGCCGCGCCGCTGACCTCCCCCGCCGTCCATTGGGCCCGAGCGCCCAGCTCCTCGCTCCCTAGCTCGCGGGGGCCGGGCCGAGCCGCGGGGCGGGGCCGCCCCTCCGTCGCCGCTGCCTCCTCCCCCACCCCCAGCCGCGGAGGATGCGGACGGCCCCCGGCGGCGTCTAGCGGCCCGGGGCCCAGGCGCAATGGTGCAGCAGCGGGGCGCGCGGGCCAAGCGGGACAGCGGGCCGCAGCCCCCGGGGCCCGGGCCGACCGAGGAGGGGGCGCGCGAGCCCGGCTGGTGCAAGACCCCGAGCGGCCACATCAAGAGGCCAATGAACGCGTTCATGGTGTGGTCGCAGCACGAACGGCGGAAGATCATGGACCAGTGGCCCGACATGCACAACGCCGAGATCTCCAAGCGCCTGGGCCGCCGCTGGCAGCTGCTGCAGGACTCGGAGAAGATCCCGTTCGTGCGGGAGGCGGAGCGGCTGCGCCTCAAGCACATGGCGGATTACCCGGACTACAAGTACCGGCCGCGCAAAAAGAGCAAGGGGGCGCCCGCCAAGGCGCGGCCCCGCCCCCCCGGCGGCAGCAGCCGGCTCAAGCCCGGGCCGCAGCTGCCCGGCCGTGGGGCCCGCCGAGCGGCGGGAGGGCCTTTGGGGGGCGGCGCGGCGCCGCCCGAGGACGACGATGAGGATGACGACGAGGAGCTGCTGGAAGTGCGCCTGGTCGAGACCCCCGGGCGGGAGCTGTGGCGGATGGTCCCAGCAGGGCGGGCCGCCCGGGGGCCGGGGGAGCGCGCCCAGGGGCCGTCGGGCGAGGGGGCGGCTGCCCCCTCCGCCTCCCCGACCCCGTCGGAGGACGAGGAGCTGGAGGAGGAGGAGGCGGCGGCAGCAGCGGAGGAAGGCGAGGAGGAGACGGTGGCATCGGGGGAGGAGCCGCTGGGCTTTCTGTCCAGGCAGCCCCCAGTCCCCACCGGCCTGGACTGCAGCGCCCTGGACCGCGACCCAGACTTGCCCCCAGCCTCGGGCACGTCACACTTCGAGTTCCCGGACTACTGCACCCCCGAGGTCACCGAGATGATCGCTGGGGACTGGCGCCCGTCTAGCATCGCCGACCTGGTTTTCACCTACTGAGCCCACCGTCAGCGGGGCGCGCACGCCCCCAAACCAGCTGTTTACATACAGGAATCAGGTATTGGGGCCCCTCGGAGGCCGAGGCTGGCACCCCATCTCCCACGCAGCCTCTCCCCTCCTAGACGTGCCCATCCCCCTCTCAGATCCAGATTTGCCCCTCCCCCGCGGACACACCCCAAGGCAACCCAACCCCCAGCCTTTCCCTGACAGCCACGCCCCTCCCCATCTTGTACCCTCCCGCACAGCCACCAGCAGCCAGCCCCCCTCCGATATACCTCCCCTCTCCCTTACCGACCTGCACCCTTCCCCCACTTTGCACACGCCCCTCCTCGTGGCCGGAGGACACGCCCCCTCCCTTGCTCGCGAATCTCCGCCCTCGCCTAGCCTGCCTTCTTGGAGTGGGGACGACGCGGCCCCACGCTCACCTAGGCCCCGCCCCTTCCCGGGGGTGGGGCGGGCTCCTTCACCCCTGGAGCTCTAGTGCCCGCCCCTCCCTTTGGGCACACCCTCTCCTTGCGCATGCTTATATGCTACTTGGGAGGAGGGGGCTGGTCCCTGGCCAGCTGCCCGCCTCTGTAGCCTGTGCTCGGAAGGACGAGGACGAGCATGGAGTGATCCTGAGAAACCCTTTGATCCCGGAGCCCTTGGCTTCCTCTCTACCCGACGGGGCGTCACTGCCTTAATGGAGGAGCACTTAGAAGGGAGAGAAAGAAATTAGGCAGTCCAAAAGGGATGGCTGGGGCTTTTGCTCCAAGTGGCCTAGGTCCACTTCTCATGAGGTTGCCCATGCCCGCCGCCTTCCCAACAGCGTGACTGCCCGTAATTTATCTTGGTCCCCAGGAACGTCCCTTTCTTTCCCCAACTAGGAATTGGGAGGAAGAACCTCAGGAAATTCACCGAGGAAGGGATTGACCAAGAAAACTTAGAAATGATATACTGTCTGTTTGGGGACAGGGTCCCTGCTGCTCCCACCCCCACCGGGGGAAGCGCCCTATCACCTCAGGGCACCCTCCCAGCCTGGGCTCCTCCCTAAACCCACCATCCCTTTCTTGTCACCCGATCGATCCTTAACCATAGCTGCAGTATTCATGGGAGAAACTGAGGCACGTTGGTGCTGGGAGTTGGGAGTGAGGATAGCAGATGGGTGGCAGAAAAGAGCCCACGTGTAAACAGCGGCTCGAGAGACCACCCACGGGGGAGGGGAAACGATGCATTCTAGAGTGGAGATGGGCTGCCCTTTACACCTCAGTTTTTCCACGGAGAAATAGGGGCGGCGCTGCTGTTGGAAAAAAAGATATATCCCTCCCTCTGCTGTTACCCCCCTGGGCCGGCCCCCAGCTGGAGCCCCGCCCCTCTGGCCTCTCCACATCCCCTCTACCCTCGCTACCTGTATCACCGCTACCTGTATCACCGGCGTGTGTTCACCTCCGGGTGGCTCACACACTCATTCACACACACAAATCTCAGGAACAAACGGTCCCAGAGTCCTCCGGGTCCCCTGCCCAGGGTCTCTACAGGTCTCTGCCCCACGCGTTCCCTTCGCTGACAAAGCCACCAGCTGCCTCTTTTAAGCTTGGTGCTCCGGCTCTGGGCCTTTCTTGCGCTCTCTGTCTGTCTCTTTTTTTTTTTAAGAAAACAAAAAAAGACAATGAAAAAACCCAGAAAACGTCATGTGAGTGAAAAGATGTCACTGTCTGTGGTCTTGGAGAACTAGTCTAGTAGCTGAAGTGAGGGGTCCCTCTGTCTGGGGCACTGGCACCTACAGCAGGACTTCCGCCAGTCTGATACCAGGACTGAATAAAGTGTATTTGCCCCGACCTTGCCCTGTGGTTCTGCATGTCTGTGCTTTTCCTCAACCCTCCCCCAACAGATGGCCAGATTTAAGTCCATAGGACTTAAGCTATGCAGGAAGAGCTGGTAGTCTGGAGATCAGGTGCCTAACCTGTATGGGCCTCTGTGTCCTGTCCCAGGACACCCTGCCCTGATTGAGGGCAGCAGACTCCTCCTCTGCAGAGGCCAGGCAGGTAACAACGCATGAGTGAACACTGGTGTGACCCAGTTCAAGGGTGGCAACTACCTACGTACTACCCAGTTGTGACCCTGTGGGAATTTGGTCCAGGGTGGCCAGATGGCCAGATCTTTCAAGAGAAGCTGGAGACATTGCTGCCTCTGAGTCATTGTAATTTCAAAATGAAAGCTAATATATTTTTAAACCTCTGAGCAGGTGTGTGACAGGCCAGCCCCAAGGGGGTTAATTTGGCCATGCCCTAAATGAATATTAAAAAGCAGGCTAGGGCCACACTGCCCAAAGCCCAGCTTCTACCCTGAGTACCTGTGTGACCTTAAGCAAATTCTCTTTATCCAACACTTCTTTCTGAATGTGTCACATGAGGGTAAGGAGGAAACGTGCTTCCTGAGCTGGAAGCATTTTATATGGTGCTCCATGGATTTCCTTCCTCCATTGTCTGTAGAGGAAGCTGAGGGTTGGGGGGCAAAGGATCTTGGTTCTGTGTGCGGCTCAAGTGCTGCTCAGGCCCTGCCACCTCTGGTGGCAACCTAGTGATGAAGCACAGTGGCCTGCAGTGTAGACTGTCTAGCCAGAAAGCAACAGAAGCTGCTCTGCGCCCTCCCTCCCGAGGTGGCTGGTGTGTCTTGAAAACAGACCAGTGTTCTTTTGTTCCCCTAGTACGTTCACCAGGCCCAGCAAATTCCTATACTCTGATAAAACCTCTTGAGCTGAAAGCAAAGGCTAAGTGCTTCCTTTAGCCTCTAGTTGGAAGAAGCTGGAAAACAATCCTGTGGGGAAAGGTAGTGGCAAGGCAGGAGAGGCAGCGCCCCACGGAGGTCACATCTGCCCCAGGAGTCGCCCTGGTGGCCCAGCCAGGCGCAGGATGCACACCTGCCCACTTGTGCCATGGCGCCCCACCCCACCCCAGCCAGGGCACTGTGAGGCCTGGGGCACAATTTGACCTCTTCTGTGCCCAGGCCTCCATCTCTTCTCTTCACAGGTGTTGTCCCTAATAAACATCTTGCACCTGCAACTCAATGTCTGTGTCTGCTTCTGGAGAACCGTCACAGGAGGGTCAGCTGGACACAGGGACGGGATCACTGGCCTGGCAGTGGCAGCTGGTTACTTGGCTCAGAGGTTTAAAGATCCGTTAGCTTTCCTTTTGAAATTACAATGGCTCGGTGGCAACCTATTGGTGAAGCACACTGGCCTGCAGCGTAGACTGTCTAGCCAGAAAGCAACAGAAGCTGCTCTGCGCCCTCCCTCCCGAGGTGGCTGGTGTGTCTTAAAAACAGATCAGGGTTCTTTTGTTCCCCTAGTACGTTCACCAGGCCCAGCAAATTCCTATATTCTTGATAAAGCCTCTTGAGCTGAAAGCAAAGGCTAAGTGCTTCCTTTAGCCTCTAGTTGGAAGCAAGCTGGAAAACAATCCTGGGTACCTCAAATATCCCCTAATCTCAAGTCTTCTTTTTACCAACACTCATCGCACCCCCTTTGGGGCTTCCAGAGCTGCAGCTGAGCCCTGGGGTGCTCCAGAGCGGGCTTCCACCGCCCTGACCTGTTGGGGTGCCTGTAGTCCAGGACGGCTGGGGCAGAAGGAGATCGTGTGGGCCGTGGAGCCCCTGGCAAGACACCTCCCTGCTGCAGGCTTTGGTGCTCATAGGTAAGTCGGGGAGGGGGCACGGAAAGAAACTCGTCCTGGTTCCTGCACACGCGTGGGTGTGTCTGTGTGTGTTTTACTGGGGATTGAACCCAGATATTCCAGTCCTTATGTTTTTTCAGAAATAGTCCAAGTTGCACAGGCTGGATGCAGACTTACTATCCACCTGCCTCAGCCTCCTGAGTAGCTGCACACACGGGCTTTGCCCTCCCACTCCAGATGTTGACTTGAAAAGGCAAGGAAGATGCCTGCTTATAGGGACTTTGAGGACCCCTAGTGGTAGAGAGGAGTAGAACGCACATGCTGTGCAGGTGAGATGGGGGCTGGCCTATGGGAGGGAAGTGACTCCAGCTCAGTGTCTCCGTTCAAGTCACTACTGGGTCGGGTCTCACCTTGGCCGTTGGAGCCTCTTGGTTCCAAGGCTGTAAAACGGCCATGGACTGATCTACTGGTTATCACAATGCAGGGAATTGCCACAAACTTAGTGGTTTAATGCAGTTCAACTTTCTAGCTTCCTAGCCTCCAGGAGGCAAGCATCCCGCCTTGAGCTGCTCAGGACCCCAGGGCAGCAGGGGAGGTGTTATGGGCCTGTTGTTTGCTCTCTGTGCCTTGCCCCTCGGATGGTCAGCGTCCTTTGCAAACACAGGTGGTTGCAGGCCTAATTCCATTCTGAGTGGCCACATGACGGGAGTCCTCCTCCTGGCTGGCTGGCAGTTGGTGCCTCTCCTAGCTACTCCGTTTCTTTCATCAAGGCCAGCAGGAGAACCAGGCAAGATTTAAACTCTCCAAAGTGGGAAGGGAAGGTCCTACTCCAAAACATCTATTTACTTAGCTAAAATCAATTGATTTGCGACCTTAATTCCATTGGAGGAGTCCCTTGGCCTTTGCCTAATCCTAAGAATGATGCCCACAGAATTAGAAGGGGCCTGAGCCTATCCACTTGCAGCTGGAATCTGGGGCATTTCTGCTCATTTCAGCAAGGCTCCTCACATCTCCACCCTACACTGCTAATTGGCTGCCTTCTTGTCATGCCATGAGAGCTTGATGCATGTAAAAATGACTTTTGTTCTGGGATGCTCCCCAGCCTGCTTACCCAGTGCATCTTCACGTCTGATCCAAAGTACAAGGCCACCACCCTTGATCTTGGTTCCTCGACTGCTATTTGTCTATGTCCAGTTGGCACTTTCTTCAAGTATGCCGTGTCCTTTCACTTCCTCTAGCTGCTGTGCTGGCTCAGACCCTGTGGCTCTCCCTAGCTTTCTGCACCAGCCTCCCTGCACACCCCTCTGGCCTGCTCACAGCCTTCCCTGCTCACCTTTCCACATTTCCCTCAGAACTAGTCTGGGTTTCTCTCTCTCTGTCTCTCTTGTTAAGAAAGAAAGAAAATCAAGGCCAGGCGTGGTAAGGCAGGCCTGTAATCCCAGCACTTGGGAGGCTGAGGCAGGAGGATTGTTGTGAGTTTGAGACCAGCCTGAGCTACAAAGTGAGCTTAAGGCCAGCCTGAACTGCATAGTGAGACCCTGCCTCAAAAAGACCAAAAAAAAAAAAAAAAAAAGAAAGAAAGAAAAAGAAAAGAAAATCAAATGGTTCAAATCCCTGGTGCAAATCCAGGGATGTTGTGCCACTCAGTTACATCTCTAGCCCTTTTTTGGTGGCGGAGGGTAGTGGCTTGAGGCAGGGCCTCACTATATAGGTCAGACTGTCTGGAATGCACTGTGTAGCCCAGGTGTGCCTTGAACTCATGGCAGTCCTCCTGCCTCAGGTTCCTAAGTGCTGGGATCACAGGTGTGCGCCACTGCAGTCAGCCTCTCTAGCCCTTTATTGGCGTTGGGCTATCTCCCTGGCCCTAGATTTTATTTTGAGGCGTGGTATTGTCAGGTTGCCCAGGATGAACTGAACCTTGTGATCCTCTTTGCCTCAGCCTGCTGGGCATCTGGGATTGCGGCCCTGCAACACCAAGCCTGATTCCTTTGCTCTTTTATAGACTCATCTTCAACTACTCAAAATCTGCTTTGGCCATGCCTGGCCACAGTGACAGTGCCCTTGTAGTCCACTTGTGTATGCTGTTGTTGAAGAACTTAAGAGGCACTGGGATAATGTTGTTTGAGATCTGGTGTCCCCAGCTGTCCAAGCAGGGACGGGGCTGGACATCTCCTGGGTCATTCCGACCTGGCATTCCAGAAGTCTGAGAAGGAAGAGCAGCATCTACAGGCAAACCTGCCCGTTGGCTTCCAGGTTGCCTAGCGACGGGTGCCAACTCTCATGCACACTAAGGGGTTTCTTAGCAACCCACCCTCAGTTGTCTGCAGGGCTTCCTTTCAACTAAATGTCAAATTCTACTCTTTCTGCTCCAAAATATCTGAAGCACTAGGTCTCTGTGGATATAAACCTAGAATGGAAAGAGGCCTGCACTGGAGTACAGCAGAGGCTTTGCTGTGTGACTTGGAAAAGCTGCTTGATAACTCTGGCTTTATTTCACGTTGGAGCTACCTGTCATGTGCTCCTTAGGCCTCCTTCTTTTTGGTTCTGCTGCTAAATGTATTCCCTGAGCTTCCTGAGTAGTAGCAATTATAGGCCCACACCAGCCTGACGTTAAGATCCATTTCACCATCCTTTTTTTTTTTTTTTGGCAGAACCAGGGATTGAACTCAGACCCTTGTACTTGCCAGGCAAACACTTATTCTACCGAGCTATTTCCCTGGCCGCCCTCCCACCTTTTTTTTAACCACCCTTTTAAATCTCCTGTTGGACTAAAACCTCCTTTCATACCAGATAATGCCTCTTGTTTTTCTCATTAGAGGACAGCGCCATGTCACTCAGATTCCACACCACTTACCCATGAAGCAAATGAACATTAATACTAGCAGCAATAATTCACTGTTCTTCCTCTAATCCCGGTGCTCCAAACATCTCATTATATGCACAACTCATTTCAGTTTCTATTCCTCTGAGAAGCACATATTTACATTATCTCTGTTTTAAAGAAACACAGTGTATAAACCACATAAGCACCAAGTCGCAGAACCAAGACTCATACCTGAGTTTGTTGTTTGTCTTTGTAGAACTAAACCCAAATGGGCTACGGCACCCTCACATTTTATTTTTCATTTGAAGATAGGATCTCTGTAAGTCACCCTAAATTGTCCAGGCTCAGCTCAAACTTGCATTCCTCCTGCCTCAGCCGCCCAGAGTGCTGGGATTACAGGTGTGCCCTGTCATGCTTGGCTCTGGATCAGTTTTGACTCCTCTCTGTGTATCTCCACCCAGCAACTGCCCTCCTCTCCTTCTAGGGGCTTCAGAGGATGAAGTTTCTCTCCTCTGAAGGCTCAGTCAGTGCATTTCCCTCCCCTTAGGAACTGGTCCCTTCCCATCTCCTCCAGAGCCTCATCCATCATCTGCTGCCTACTGTCAGCTCTCAGATTCCCTTGCCTGCTACCCAGTGTGGCTTCGCCCTGCCCACTCTTTCCAAATCAGTGCCCTTCGCCCTCACCAACAGAGCACTGTCAGCCCTAACCCCTGCCCAGGATCCCCACTGTTTGTTGCCACTGCTGAGCCCGGAGGCCCTGCTGTGCAGTGTTGAGCAGGCACCCAGCTCAGAGCCATCTCCCTGTGGTTTAAGAACACACCTTATGAGGGACAGTCTCTGAATCTGGCCCAACCCAGGGACTAGCCCCTAACAGACCACGGTAGGATCATTCTGTGGTGACTTCTGAGCTGGGTCTGAAAGGCAACTGCTGCCTCCTGGCTCACAGGAGTCCTGAGCCATGGTGTAAGAAGTGCTATGGGAGCTGCAAGTAGTGGCACAGGAGAGAATCCTAGCACTTTGGGTGGCTGACGTAGGAGGTTCACAAGTTTAAACCCAGCTGGGGAATTTGGCGATTAAGCAAGACGTTGCCTCAAAAAATAAAAAAAATAAAGAAGCAGGGCGGGGGAGATGGCTCGGTAGAATAAGCGCTTGCCTGGCAAGCACAAGGGCCTGAGTTCAATCCCTGATCAGCAAAAAAAAAAAAAAAGAAGAAGCAAAAAACAGAAAAGTCTGATGATATAGCTCATTATGAAGGCTCTGGCTTCCATCTATAGTACAGGGAGTAGTAGTCTGCTGTGGGGATGGAAGCCCAAACTGGTTCAGGCAGAAAGACCAAGACCTCCTCTCTTCCACCATGTGAAAAGACAAGAGAGATGCCTGGCCAGCGCCAGGTGCTCTGGTCCCAGCCACAAGAGACCTGGAAGCAGAACCTCCTACGGAGCCTCCCCAAATTCTTATCCCCCAGAAGTGTAAAATATGGTAGAACAATTGCCTTGGAGTGGTGCACGCATCACAGACACCTGGAACAGAGCCGTCTTAGGCTGTCCAGCTGCTATAGCCAGGTGACACTGACTGGGCCACTTCAGCTTTTATTTCTGCAGGCTGGGAAGTCCAAGAGCAAGGGGAAGGCAGCCTCCGGGCTGGCGGGCAGCTAGAGAGCAGCCCCTCAAGCTCCTTCCACAGGGGCTTTCCCACCTCCCAAAACTCCACTTCTAAATTTCACTACATCAGGGTTTCAACATGTGTTTTGTGAAGAGACAGTATTCTGTCCATGGGAAGGGTTCCTCATCTTAACACTTTTCTTCTGCATCTCCTACCCTTTCCCACAGCACTGGTGTTTCCCTTTTCCTTTAGCCCTTGAGTCCAAGGGCCCTTGTGCACACCACTCAGAGCCTGCCAAGCCCACCAGAGGCATCCCTATGGGCTCAGTAAGTGACAATCTCTCTAGTTGGGAGCACCTCAATCCATGTTGGGGCCTTTCCTGCAACTGTAGGATAGAAGGAATTCTTTCCCAGTACTGTACTTAAAAGATATTCATTTTTGCCACCTTTGGGAAGAGCCTCCCTCATGTGAAGACAGCACAGAGAGCAGAGCTGAGTCAAGGAAGAAAGCCTCTTAAGCACCTGCGTCCAGCCGTGGACGCTCAGCTTCTGTCACCTAAGGCTCAACATTTTCTTTCCGCTTACTAAGCCAGTTCAAGTCTAGTTTTGTCACTCAACACCAGCACTACTTCCTGCACTGCACCAAGGTCTTAGCCTGATACGTGTGTCCCACTGGTTCCTAGACACAGCCATTCAGCTGAGTCAAAAGCTAAGGACCCCAACTTCTCCCAGCACGGCTTTTTATGGTTTCTGTCTCTCCTGATGAGAGCACTGCCCTCTCAACCTGGCACTGTGACAGTCGGCCTCTGTCCCACTCCCTCTCAGTTCTCATTTTTTAGTCATGGACAATCCTGCTGATTGCATTTAGTGGACCTGGTTTAGACCTGCACCCCATCTCTCCCTCCCCTGCCCACTTCAGTCCTTCAGGATTTCTTTTTTTTTTTTTTTTTTTTTTTTGTCTTTTTGAGACAGGGACTCACTATGCAGTTCAGGCTGGCCTTAAGCTCACTTTGTAGCTCAGGCTGGTCTCGAACTCACAACAATCCTCCTGCCTCCGCCTCCCGAGTGCTGGGATTACAGGCATGCGCCACCATGCCCGGCTCCTTCAGGATTTCTAACCTAGATTATTACACAAATAAAGATCACTGACCTGAAGGACCAAGTGAAAAGTGAACTTCCTTGCTGCCCACGCCCACAGTCAGCCTCCCGCTAGACATATACTGTCATTTCTTCCAGACCTATCCTTCCACCACTTCTTGTTATTCCACATTTTCTTTTGGAGAATTGCAAATATGAGGCATATTATCAAGGTGTGTGTGTGTGTGTGTGTGTGTGTGTGTGTGTGTGTGTGTGTGTCACCAACAGTTTAGAGACCACTGCTTTTTCCGTCACTGATCATGAAGTTTCACAGATGCTGAGGTGGAGGACCATATTCCTTCTGATGGCTCCACGGGTAATGTGTAACCATTTGTACAACTTGTTTCCGATGAATACTTAACACAACAGTCACTGTACTATGCTGAGGATGCCATGTGTCCTTTCTGCTCCACAGTGTGTGAGGCTTCCCTGGCACGACCTGAAGGTCGAAGCCCCGTGGGGACTGCAGTCCTGGCTGCCTTGCTGGGCACCTTTGTTCTCCTGCCTGACCTAGGGCGGCTCTAAGTCTAAGCTCTACTGGGGCTGTGGTGCTTCCCAAGGGCTCCCCACACAGTGGCCCTGGCTGATTACCCACACTTTCCTGTCCCCGCCTGGAGGTCCCTTCAGTCACACTGTCTGGGTTGGGTGCTCACAGCTCATTGAGATTCAGAGAGGATACACAGACCCACCTCTGCCCAAGCTTAAGTAACTTGTAACCAGATGGTAAAATCACTCAGGTCATTCCTACCTTTTGTTGGCACAGAGAGAGACAACAAGGATGATCAGGACGTGAAGGGAAGTTTGTGCAGAGGTGCCAGTTCAGAAGCTACAGTGACTTCCCCAAGACCACACAGCAAATATTTCCTGCAGGAAAGGCACATGCTCAGCAAAGGCTGACTCTCCAGGGAGATGGCTGCTGGCTCTGGGTGGCCAGGGCAGAGCTAAGGACAGGCTGTCTCTTTGTCTCCTTCCAGAAGGCAAAGGTGAGACACTTCTTGCCAACACTCCAACTCCCACTCACGGTAGTCAGGGCTGGCCCTCAGCCAGGGTGGGGACTCAGTAAGGAAGAGGGTGGAGAGAGCTCACTAAGAGGGCTCCAGAGAAATCTTCCTAGGAGGTGCCCAGTGAGAGACAGGTGGGCCTTCATGATGGGGCACAGGTAGGGCAGGGGTGCAGGGAGGTGACAGGCTCAGCGGGTGGTGGGTCATCAGTGGGGGTACTGGGAGTGAGCAGCGGGCCAGGATTTTGAGGCCTGCAGGGTAAGTGGGGCCCTCAGAAGGTGTGGGGTCTCCAGGGGGGGTCTGGGGTCTCCACAGGAGGCAGAACTCAGGAAGGGCACAGGGTCCTGCGCTGCCTGGGACCAGAGGCCGTCTGCAGAGCCCGCGGGGCGACGGCGCCCCCTCCTCCCCCGCCCCCGTGTCACCCCCTCCTGGGCTACGGCGCAGGCGCGAGCCGAACCCGCTTTTGCTTTGCTCCAGCCCTCGCTGCGGTTCTCTCGGCGGAGACGTCCAGGCAGATCGGTGAGCTCAGCCCCCGCCCCAG
The DNA here is from genome assembly GCA_004027165.1 of Ctenomys sociabilis. Classification (NCBI taxonomy): domain Eukaryota; kingdom Metazoa; phylum Chordata; class Mammalia; order Rodentia; family Ctenomyidae; genus Ctenomys; species Ctenomys sociabilis. The sequence goes on from PVKA01013174.1 coordinate 19,244, forward strand.
GCCACGACCCTTACCCAGCCTCTTCGGGATTTCAGGGAGCCCACCCTCTAGCCGGGTCCTAAGTCGCGGCTGCGTCCCGCTAGGGAGGCCCCAGGTTCTGGGGGTCCCCGGGTAGCACGGGGCACAGACAAGCTCCAGGCCGTCGCCCCCAGCACTTTGGGATTTGATGGGGCGGGCGGTGGGGGCTTCGGAGGACGAGGTCCTCCGGCTTCCCGAAAGCCCGTCCCTGCCCCGCTCCGCTTCAGATTTCCTCCCGTTAATTTCACTTGGGGAAGGATGGTCAGTCAGGAGGAGGGTTGCTTTGGGGACCCGATGACCCTAGTGGGGAAGGGCGGGGCCGAGCACGGAGCGAGGCAGCCCGGGGCGACGGGCTCCCGCGCGCTCGGCCTCGGCCCGGTCCGGCGGCGCAGGCTTCTCCTCGCCGCCGCCGCCGCAAGCCCCCGCCCAGACGCGCGGTCTCCTCCTCTTCCCGCCCCCCACCCCAGGCCGGGCCCCGCCCTACGGTTCCCATGGCAACCCGCGGGCCGCGGCCTCCCCTCCGGCCCCTGAGGGACTGACTTCTTCACCGAGGAGGAAGACTGGGGGAAGGGCCGAAGGGGAGGCGCAGTCAAGGTCACCTTGCTTCTCCGGTGCAGGCAGGACCGAGCGATTACGCACGTTCAGGACCGAGGAAGCAGTGGGTGCAGGAGGAGGGGCAGAGCTGAACGTGCCCCTCCCCCCGCTCGGGGCGCTAATGAACGTCTTTGCCCTGAGGGGGCGCCGACTGCCTCCCCTCCCCCCAGCTCCATTCATTCTCCAACTCTGCCCCTGGGGCGGACGTTACACAGCGCAGCTCTGCCTCGCCCTGCAGGCTCCATCCTTCACGCCTTCCACCTGCGTCACTTTTTTTTTTTTTTTAACTCAGTCCCCTGCGCTCGCCACTGAGCCATCTCCCTGGCTCCGCTGCGTCACTCTTGAGCTTTAGGCCTTTGCCTTTCCCCTTCTGTCACTTTAATTTCTTTTTTCTTTGAATTGTAAATGAGGATGGATAAGAGCGACCTGTGGACAGGCTTTATTGACAGCGATCTTGTGCACTTTTGGCTCTGCAGGAACTCCTAAGAACTACCCTGCTGTCTGCGTGCGCACCTCTTCCTGTGCTTGTGTGGTGGATCCGTGTGCCTGTCTGGGATGTGTCTCTGCGGTGCCTGGTGTGTGCGTGCGCGCTGGTGTGTTTCCACGCAGGGATTTGGGGGTCAAGCCAGACTGGCAGTGAGGGAGCCAGAGATCTCTTACCCTTCAGAAAAAGCGTTGTTCTTTTGTCTGAAGCTGCTCAGAGGGGTTGAGGACCATCTGGGGCAGGGAAGTAACAGAAACCCAATCTCCTGGAGCTCCCTGCCCACTGTGATTGAGTGGGGACATTCACATACCTACCATTCTCATAGCCTGGGTGTCCCCTTGGTAAAAAGGGGGTTTGTTATTTATTCTTTTGGGAGGATCTTCTTTTGATACTGATGGCTAAACCAGATACTGGTGGCTAACCCAGTAACTGAGCTACTTCATGCTGAGCCCTTTTTATTATTTTTTAATTTGAGATTGGGGGGGGGGTCTCACTAAGTCACTAATTTGCCCAGGCTGGGTTTGAACTTGCCATTCTCCTGCCTCAATCTCCAAGAGTGGTGGGATTACAGGTGCACATGTCTATGCCCAGCTAATGAGGTTTTCTGAAATAGGTTTCTCTGGATTTTAACAGCCCTTAAGCCTAAGAACTAATTCCAGACTTCATCTCCCATGGAGTCCAAATTCCTTGGGGCCTGGCAGCTTCATAGTGCAGCCCTGCAAAGAAATGTTCCAGGGCTTTTCAGCTTGTCAGCCAGAGCTGTTACTCCCAGGAGGGGCTGAAAAGGAGTGAGGCTTTGAGGGGAGAGGAGCCATAACAACCTCTCACTCTAGGCATGGTTCCTACAAGTTAAGCACAGAAATTACAATCATAATCATAACAGCTGCCATTTCTCAGCACCAGATACAGTTGCTGAATGAAACACACATCATTCATAGCCCTATTTCACAGACGAGGAAACTGAGGCTTAGAGAGGTGAAAATTTATGTCTGAGATCATACAGCAAGGAAGTGGTGGCCTGGGGAGAATCCGTTCAGTCAGGCTGCAGATCCACCGTCAGCAGCCACTGGCAGCCTCCAGCATGAACCTGCACAGACTGACACCACAATGGCATCACGGCTCCTTCTGAGTCCTTAGGGAAAGAGGCCAGGCTATGACACGCACATGGGACAGTCACCAGGGGGCAGCTGTGGGGTCCCTTCAGCAGCATCTTGCCTGCCCCCAGGAACCCAGCATGCTGGGCTGCAACCCCTCCTGCGCCTGCAGCCGCGATGCTACGGTGCCGCAAGGCAAGTGGCCGGGGATCTGGTCTTACCTGCACCTATTCTATGAAGACTGCACTGGCACGGCTTCCAGCGATGACTCCGAAGGACCCCCAGCCTTGTGTCCCCACCAGCCCTGGCCCTCACTGTGCTGGAAGGTAAGGTCAGAGGAACTACTCCTGGGGCTCCTGGAACTGCAATGGGGAGCTAGGACTGAACTGGATGTTCAGGGGCCCAAAAATAAAAGAATAGTATAGTAGCTAGGAGTCTTGCACATTTGAGCAACAGAAAGCTGGACTCAAATAGGTTTCCACAATAAAGGGAAAATGCTGTTCATCTTCTACAAGAGACGAGACATTCAGTACCTTCAGGGAAATTTGACCCAGCAGTTCAATCCCTACTTTTCACTTAATCTTCAGGGTTTCTATGGTACTCTGATTCTTATAGCACAACAGTGAACTGCTTACGGTTTAGAAGGAGGGGCAGGTGATCCACAAAAGCCAGAAATTAGAGACAGGCTGCCGTGTGCAGGCCACTGCATGCTTAGCTTGCAGCAGTGTGGCTGAACTCAGCGTGTTGGAGGGAGAAGCAGGGACTGGCAGGCTCCGAGTTCTCTCTTCACACTTGCCGTGATTTCCCAGTGCCGTGACAGTCAGGTGCCATCGCAGTGAGAGAAGACCTGAGAGGAGCAAACCACTCTGGTCCATGACATCCAGGAGGAGTTGTCAGCCAACAGTTCCTAAGTTGGGCATAGCTTCCTGCTTGATACTGTAGGGAAACTGAGGCCTTGAGTTCTTCCTTCTGCTTTCAAAGAGATTTGTTCTAGTGGGGAGGCTGATTGTAGAGGTGCCAGCCTTCATAACCTCAGGCGAGGCATGCAGAGGATGCCAGGAAGGGCAGCAGGATTGAAGACCCCCCAGGACAAAGAATGTGTTTAAATTTTATAAGTATCTTCTTATTCTCAGCCACTGTGCTAGACTGTTAGGGACAAAGATCTAATATCTGGCCCTTGTTCCAGAAGAACTCCCAAGCATGGTTATTTAGTCATCAGCCTCAGCTTCTGCCCTGCACCAGGCATAAAGACACAGATTCAGCCCCTTTGCTTTTACAGGCTCTCTACCAGTGAAATGGGCTGACCTCACATAGGCAGGACCCCAAGCCCAGGTCTGGGGCTATGCCAGGTGGGCACACCACAGAACCAACCGGGGCAGAGTGTGTACAGCCTCAACAAGATGCCCACCCCAGCCCCGGGTGTCCTGGTTCAAGGTGAGACTGAGCATGCATAGACTCAGACCTGGAAGAGATGTAGAGGGTAGAAAGGACAAGGTAGTAATATGAGAGTCATGATGGAGAGAGCCCCAGACTCAGCCTGGTGGGAGCTGGAGAGGAAATCCAGAAGGAGGCCTCAGGTTCTGCAGAGAACTGCAGGGCTGGTGTCACCAGAGCCCACTGGTGCATCCTAGGATCCCATCTCTCAAGGTTGAGATCTGGGGGTCGGGGAGATGGCTCAGTAGAATAAGAGCTTCCCTGGCAAGCGCATGGGCCTGAGTTTAATTCCCTGTCCCCCCACCAAAAAAAAAAAAAAAAAAAAAAAAAAAAAAAAAAAAATCAAGGTTGAGATCCATCTGGGATCCTAGGTGATCCTGGCTGCCTCTCCCCAGATCACCCTGTCCTCGGGGACCCTGCTTCTGCTGCTGGGAATAGCATCTCTGACCACTGGCTATGCAGTGCCCCCCAAGCTGGAGACTGTCAACAACGTGCCACTGCTGGATGCACGAGCTGCTGACTACAACAAGGCCCTCAGCTTATGCCGCCTGGTAGGTACGGCGCTTTGTGGGGCAGCCGGGATCCTGCTGGCCATCTGCCTTTTGTGGGCCGTGTCAGGCTGGCTGAACCCAGATTTCAAGGCGGAGCCCTTGGCTGTCGACGTTGACGGCCATGTGCAGGTCTTCAGGGACGAGCCAGAGCAGCAGCTGTCCCCCATCTTTTGTGATGCTGTTGGCCAGTCATGGTTCTCGACCCCCACCAGCCCCTTTGGGCAATCTTCCAAACAGACCGTTGAGCCCAAGAGGGACTCTTGAGTGCCTGTGTGTTGGTTCAAGAAGAGCTGGACCCCTTCCTCCTGCCTTCACACTTGCCCTCCCACTGTCCCCCAGCTTATCCCTCTTAGCAGGGCCCTTTCTACCCAAGGCCCCAGAAGCCCAGCTCCAGGTCAAGTCTTCAGCTCAGCTTCCCACACCGCTTCCCCAGGGACAGCTCCCAACTCCTCTGTGGCACACCTGCTCAAGCCCCTTTCCCTCCAAGGCCTTTCAGGGCAAAGGACATTCCTATCAACCTGTCACCTCCCTCCTATTTCTGATCTTGGGTGAGCCTCTCCCGCCCGCTTCAGACCATGGGAGCATGTTCTGGAATTCTGCGCCCTCTATTCCTGGGATGTGAGCTGCCCTCCACAGGTGGGAAGGGCAAGTTGCTGTCATCCGCCAAGATGCACACCCCCCCCCCCCGGTAAAAACATGCACCACACGGTGCTTCCTACCTGCAGCGTGGCGTTGGAGCCCCCCAGCCAGCCATCGCACACAATCATCACCCCATTTGCAGAGCAAGAGGCTGAGGCAGGCTGAGAGGAGTGTGTCCAGAATCAGTCCCAGAGCCAGGCTGTGTGCAGGAATTGGCTAGCTCTGGTTCTCCAGCTGGAGCAGAGCCCCCACAACTTCTGGTTCCCCGGGGAGACGAGCCGGAGGCCTGGTGGCCCCAGGTAGCTACTTTGGACACAAGTTTAAAAGGTCTCCAAGAGCCTGGGGACAGGAAGTCTTTGCCCTCTGAGTCGACCCTCCGGACACGCAAGGGCCCCTCCCCCGCCAGAGCCGCCACTCTCTGCCGCTAGGGCGCGCCCGAGCCCGCCCGAGAAACGCTCGCGCTGCTGCGCCCCTCCCGCCACCGGGCCCGGCCCGGCCCCCTCAGCGCCCTGCGCCCGCCCCGAGCGCCTCACCCACCCCACAAACCGCTCAAATAAACACCTAGTGCCACCAGTGCTTCCTCTCCAAGTCACTGCTCCTGGGAGGCAGGGAGGGGCGCGTCTGAGGCGTGCGGGGCGTTGAAGTCCATCTCCTGCGTTCTTCCTCAGAAGAACGAGAGAGATACTTTCCTTCATTTTCCAGGTCAGAGAGGCGAAGAAGTCTGTGCTCAAGGCCACCCGGAGGGATCCACATGCAGTCCCCACAGTGCGACCTGGGAGGGAGGGAGAGAGGGAGCGAGGAGGGAAACCCACCCCGGGAGTGGGGAGGGGATGCTGGAGCCAAAGGTGCATCCTTTCCATGACCGAAGAGCCGCTGTCCTGTTTTCTTTTTGGCGGAACCGGGGATTGAACTCACGCTCTTGAGCTTGCCAAGGAAGTGCTTATTCCCCTGAGCTATCTCCCCGGCCCCTGCTGTTCTCAAGGGCCCTGTCTCCAAGTTTTCCAAACCTAAATTCACCTTACCTTGGCACCGGACGGACCTGGCAAGGACCGTTTTCCTAGGGCTGGCTCCTGAGTGCCATGGGTGTATTTCCAAATGCTTTTCCTGGAGGTAGAATATCCACTCAACCATTCCAAACTTCTCTCCCATCCCTGCCCCGCTAACCCAGCTGCTGCCACCTGCATCTTAGGGAGCTGCGGCTCAATCTCCTGCTGCCCCACCAAAACCTGGGAGCCCTGGACTCTTTTCTTTCCTCACGCCTGAAACCAGAGAGCCAGCCACTGGACTTCGGAAAGATCCTGTCCCCACCACCGCTGGGGCAGGCCGGCTCCTGAGCCGAGTCTCTGTCATGGGTCACGAAGGTTAGGGCATGGGCATCTGCCTGGACCCACCCTACACACACACACACACACACACACACACACACACACACACACCACCTTATGCTGTTTTTTTTTTTTTTTACGAGCAAAATAAATTTATTGGGGGAAAGTTCCTGTCCTAAAGAGGGACAGAAGGGAGCGCCCCAGCGGGTTCAGCGGGTTGGTTCCCCTTCCAAACTCATCCGTGAGCAAACAGACTGACTCAACGAAGACACAAGTTGGGTCAAGTTCCTCCTTAGCTCAGAATCCTAAGTTAGGAGCAGGATCCCGTGATGTGCACCTGCATTTCAGCACCCTGGAGCTGAAGCAAGAGGAACACCACTGTTTCCAGGCCAGCCTGGGCTACCTTGTCTCAAAAACCAAACCAAACTACAGTAGGAAAAATCCACTGGTGAATGACAAAGTGAGTAAAAATCAGGTGAAACAGGCTAGTGTGACAGTGCAGTGTTGAGGTGTGGTGGATTTATCATCTGGGTGTCAGTTCTTTGAGGTTGTGTCTGAGGGGAGGAAGCTTCATTTTACCCTGCACTTCCTTTTTTTTTTTTTGTCGTCTTTTTGAGACAGGTTCTATGTAGTTCAGGCTGCCTTGAGTTCATTCTGTAGCTCAGGCTAGTCTTGAACTTGCAACATTCCTCATGCTTGGATTACAGGTGTGTACTACCAGCCCTGGCTCTCCTGGAATTGGGGCCAGACGGAGCCACTTGTTTCTGACATGTAGAACTTTAAAGGAAAAATAGTGATTTCAATTGGAAATGTCTGGCAGGTACGACCCTAACCAAAGATTGGGGTTAACATCTTCTTCTCCTGTTTGGCCACCTTGGGAGTCCAGCCCGAGCTATGGAACCATAGGCTCTACCTCCAAGCATGCGACCAGCTACTTCTAGAGTGGCCAGGGCTTCCACTCCACCCTGGCCTAGGCTGGCTTCATCCTCCAACAGCTGGCCTGCCAGGATGACAACTTGATCTCCCGGTGAGATGCCCTCCAGGGCCACCGCATGAGCCTTGATCTGGGCGACCGTCTCCTGGCCGGTCACTTCGAGGCTATGCAGGTCCTGGGCTCTGACGAAGAGTCGCGTGTTGGCAGCTGAACAGCTGAGCCCGACACACTACCATGAAGGTGGAGTCCAGGAGAATCTAATGTTATTTCAAACTACCCCCCACACACACATTCTCACACCCATAGGAGGTGGAGGATTTGAATAATACTACCAGATGCTCTGACCTAGGTGACATGTGCAGTGGGCTGCAGACAGCAGCAGGGTGCACAGGACCTCAGGCCCTGGTGGCTCCTGAAGATCAGAGGTGTAGATGGAAGATGGGACAGACAGAAGCCCAAGGAGGTCTCCAGGTACCCTCTGGCAGTGCAGCTCGGCCTTTGACAGTGTCCCTGACCTGGAGGAGGGAAGCCATTTCATCCTCACCCACCCTTCCCTGAGGGTCATATCAAGAGGGACAGAAGGAATGCTGTTCTGCTCCCCCTCTGATGCAAGAGCCGAGTGCTCTGCCCACCACCCCACCCAGGAGTCTGTCCCTGCAAGCCACGATCAGCAACCCCCACCCCCTGGAATCTCCAGCCCACCTCCTGCTGCCTCCTTGCTGAGAGGGAGTCAGTGCACTGGGTTCCTGTGTTTTGGTCTCTACAACAGGGATGGCAGTCTCTTGGGACTAAATAACTAACAGGCTTACCACCTGGCACACAGAAATGCCATAACTGCTAGCTCTTAGGAAAGAGTGCAGGCCACATGCCCATTAGAGCTGAAGGTGACTCAGAAGAGACCCTGCCTCCTCAAACTCATGGTGGTGTGGAGAGGACAGGCCTGCTGGGAGAAGATGCACTATTCCAGGGTAAGCACAGTGATGGGAAAGCAACATGATGCCCTCCCACAGGGCCAGACACAGAGATTCAGCGAGCTGCATGTAACCGTGCTTTTCTTGGGTGTTTGGGCAGGGCCGTGTCCTCGACACGATGCAGATTTCAGTCTTTATTCCACCCTGCACTGTCCACACTGCCTGTCTGAGATGGCACCGCTAGCAGACATAAAATCTGAGCCGTGCACTTCCAGAATGTCCAGATTTTCTTGCATGCACCGATTCAGAAATGTACCCAGAGTCCACAGCTTACCAACCTGATGTAGAAGGGGCACAGGCCCAGCCCCTCACATGCCCTGAGGGACAAAGTGGTGAGTCTCTCCTTCCATGACAGGTATTGGGAGCAGCCCCTGGGACAGCACTCCAGGAACAGTGTGGGCTGTTGGAAAAGTCAGCCTAGCCTCGTGAATTCACAGCAGGTGCTCAGGCAAGCATGCTCTGGCCTGGACACACACTACCATGCACTCACGAGGGTGCTGCCGGACAGGAAAGTGATCGTAATGAGGTCTATAGGCACATGACACACTCATTGGTATTTGTTTGCTCTCCTATTATTCCTTTTTTTTTTTTTAGCAGCTACTTTATTGATCACTTACCATGTGCAAGCAAAACTAAGCTCAGAGAAATGCTGTGGTTTTCCCAGGCCGCACAGCCAGGAAATGGCTTGCTGTGTAGACAGACCCAAGAGTGGACAGATGTGCCGTGACTGGACTCGCGCGTGGACTTGCCCTGTCCTGGTCCAGGCCACATTCTCATGTGAGCTTGTCACAGGTGTGCTCCCTGGATGTGTGGACTGATGCGCCTGGCGACCTTGGCCGACCTCCAGATCTTAGCCTGGGCTGCTGTGAGCAGGGCTGCCAGTTTCCTATCCCAGCCTCACCGAAGCCAAAGTCTGAGTCAGGTCATCTGGGAGCTAGAGAGGAAAAGACCAACAGGATTTCACAAGTGTCTGGGAGCAGGGAGAAACAGGATGTCCTCTGGGCTGCGCAACAGGTGGGGTCCAAGGCCAGGCTGGCAGGGGAGGAGACCTCACTGCATGTGTGTGATGGCGTGGGGTGGGGGCCAGGAGCCAAGCCAGCTCGAGGCCCTGAAGGAGCAAGCAGGAACTGCAGTAACTGAGCGAGGAAGAGAGAGGGGAGCAAAGGAGGGAGGGAGGGGGGAGGAGGGAAGAAGGAGGGGAGGGAGGCTAAATACATAAATGGTGAAATGAGGGGAAGAGCAGGACTGTTTGCCAACTCTGGAGTGCCTGACCTAGCCTGGCACAGTGGAGCCTTAGAGACCCACGTGGACACAGGACACAGCCCCACAGGTTGGGAGCAAAGAGAACCATGGACACAGAGAGTGACCAGGCACGGTAAGTGGGGCTGTGGTGTCTGAGGGAGCAGCAGTATGTGAGAGGCTGAGTGTGTGCCCCTGCGCACGCCAGGCAGGGGTGAGGCAAGCGCTGTGCTGAGCGCTGTCCTTCAGCTTTCTAAACAGCAACAACTGATAATGTATAATACATATTTTATATAAAGACAGCATATAAGTAATCAATATTTACATGAAGATATATGTAAATAATACGTAGATATAATATATAAATTTTATATATATGGCCGAGGAAATAGCTCAGCAACATAAAGATCTGCTTGGCAAATGCAAGGTCCCCGAGTTTGATCCTCAGTACTACAAAAAAAAAGAACCTAAATTTATAAGTATATTTTGAGTTTTTTGAGACAGGGTCTTGCTATGTAGTTCAGCTTGGCCTCCGACTCCCTGGCCTCACACTTGCAGCAGTCTTCCTGTTTCCAGCCTCCCCAGCACTGGGATTTCAGGCATGACCACCACACCAGGTCTCAGTGGCTGGCTCAGTGTGCCCGGGGGTGGGGCAGGTGCGGCATGTGATGCCAGGGATCGAACCCCTGTCCCTGCGCTTGCCTAAGCAGGCAATAGATACAGATATAGATATGGAAGCACTTATTCCACTGAGCCATCTCCCCAGCCCCAATATTTATATTTTTATGTATTTAACATATATATGCTTTAAATTTTGAGCTAAGATCTTTCTAAATCGCTCAGGCAGGCCTTGAACTTTTGATCCTCTTGCATCAGCATCCGAGATAGCTGGGATTGCATGTGAGTTCCATCACACCCAACTAAGGCTGTTTTTATGCTGTGTCAGGCATTGTGCTGAGGACCTTACACTACTTCCTTCAGCACATTTTCACTCACTTCTGGTAGGTGCTGGGGCCTGTGTAAGACATGGGAGCTCTTCCACCTTAAAGGGGCAGGAGGGACAGAGGGTAAGCAATTTAATGCATACAACCATTACATCAAAGCAAACAGAACTGGAGAGGAGGGACCAATGACAGGAACCAGGTAGGTACAAGGCTGTACCTGTAACCTTTGACATGAGATTGGAAGGGGAGGAGTCTAAACATGGAGCTGAAAGTTCTGGAAGCCAGGGAGCAGGAAGCAGTGTGGATGACTCCCCCAGGTGAGCTGGGATCTGCCCCAACTTGTTATTGTCCCCACTTTAGGAACAGGAAATCCAATGCTCAGAGAGGACAGGCAACTGGTCTAATATTGCACAGGTAATTAGAAGTAGTTCAGCCGGGTGTGGTGGCGCAGGCCTGTAATCCCAGCACTCGGGAGGCTGAGGCAGGAGGATTGTTGTGAGTTCGAGACCAGCCTGAGCTACAAAGTGAGTTTAAGGCCAGCCTGAACTGCAGAGTGAGACCCTGTCTCAAAAAGACAAACAAAAAAAAAAGAAGTAGTTCAGGGGTTGAGACCAAAGTCGTCCTGAACTCAGAACCCAAGCACCTTGTCTTTGACTGCCATAAAGAGACAGTCTCTCTCTCTCTTTTCTTTTTGTCTTTTTTTTTTTTTTTTTTTTTTTTGCGGAACTGGGGATTGAACTCAGGCCCTTGCGCTTGCCAAGGAAGCGCTTATTCCACTGAGCCATCTCCCCGGCCCCCTTTTTTTTGTCTTTTTGAGACAGGGTCTCACTATGCAGTTCAGGCTGGCCTTAAGCTCACTTTGTAGCTCAGGCTGGTCTCGAACTCACAACAATCCTCCTGCCTCAGCCTCCCCATCACGTAAATTTCATTTTTTTAAAAATTCATAATTGTACATGGTGGTGCAGTCCTGTAAGTCCTGTAATCCCAGCACTCTGGAGGCTTCAAGGGTGTTTTATGCTGCATCCTGCATAGCTCAATGCTCCCAGGGAAAAAACAGCAAGGGGTTGAAGAAAAGAAGACAAGAGACAAAGGCTGGGGTCAGGTGGAGCCTTCTCTCTGGAAGGAAAAGGAACTGCCCAAGGACCTTGGAGCTTTTATTTACATACCCAGGAGATGGATGTCAATTTCAGCCTCTCTGCCTAGCAACCACTTTGCAAACTGGAACAGCTTGCTTCCCTGGCTTTAACAGTTCCCCTTGTTCTGAGGTGGGCTTTGTCTTACTCCACAGGTGTGACTGATCGCCAACTGCAGCTGCTCTCTCATTTCATTGAGCCAAGCTACGAAGTGAGACAAAACTGTCGTTAACTATAATTGTCGTTAACTATAATTACAAGTATAGTCGCTTAGGTAATATTGATTAAATGGGGATCGAATGGGAAAGCAAGTTGCATAGCAAGCATGTATGGAATGAAACAAGGATTTTCCAGGAAAGAATGATCACTTTAAGGTGGCTGATGCTTATTTAGGTATCATCACTTGTTTTTTTTTTTTTTTTTTTTGTGGAACCAGGGATTTGAACTCAGGCCCTTGCACTTGCCAGGGAAGTGCTTATTCCACTGAGCCATCTCCTCAGCCCCGGTATCATCACTTGTTAATCCCTAAAGGCTATGTATAAATGTAGACTTTTCTCTTTGTCCTGCAGAGAATGTGCCTCCGTCCACGGTTGTCCTCTGCAGGGCCCAGCCTTGTCTGACTGCCTATCACCTTTCTACATAACCTGGTTGTCTACAATAAGTCTGTGACCTGAAGCAAAGGTCAAGGGTCAGTCAGTGTCTCGGTGCCGGCCGAGTCCTCTCCTCCAAGGAGGATGTGGATGGCGCTGGCTTTGGGTTGCGGAGGAGCACCTTCCAGTCCTCAGGAAGCCCAGACCTCTTAGCACCTTGCCCCCAGCCTTTCCTTGGGTCCTTGTCACTGCCAGGTCACTCCCTGAGGTCACTTCAGTGTCTCCTGAGGCTGAAGGGAGCAGGATGAGGTAGGGGATCGGGCAGAGCTGTGTCTAGCCCAGAGGGCACCTTGCCCAAGGGTTTCTGATGCAACTTGCTGGACAGAGAGGTAGCTTTGCTCAGCAAGAGGAGGGCTGGGCAGAGGCCCGGCCTGACCTCACAGAAACCTTTCCTCCTCTGGCCTCCAGTGGCCTCCGGACCAGGAGAGAGCAGGAGGCCAACCAGAAGAAAGCAGGGCAGTCAAATGACTCAGCAACAACTCCAGTCTCATGAACAACTGGCTTTGAGAATTTCTCCCTCTCCCAGTTGAAAACATTCCCCATCCCCAAATCCCCGAAGGTTTTGGAAATTCCCTGCCCCCAGGCAAGCATACATACATACAAAGCTGTAATTATGTGACTGAGCCCCAGAGGGACAGGTACCTGCCCAAGTCATGCAAGGGTAAAGGTCAGACCCAGATCCAGCCCCAGCCCCAGCTGTCCTTCCTGCAGCCTTTGAGCTCTGCCCATCGTGTGGAGAACTGGAGGAGGGTGTGAGTCTCCCCTGCACCTCCCCTCAGTCACTGTGGGGCTCCTGAAATAGGGAGTCAGTGCAGATCTGGTAGCCGCACAGATTGGCTTGCTCTGTGACCTTGGGCATATTACGTCCCCTTTCCATTTGCTTGCCTGTAACTTGGGCAGAAATCTGTCCACGGCCCACAGGGCTGTGGAGGATCAGGTGGGAATGTGGAGGGGCCAGGCTCATCCCACCATGAGGCCACCTGTCAGAATTGGCCTCGGGGCTGTGGGCTCTGAAATCAGCCACCGGCAAAAGGCCTCCCTGTGTCCTAGAAGAACCGGAGGCTCAGGCAGTGCACCAGAGGCCCCTTGAGCCTCAGGGCTTGGCTCTGAGCTGCACGTTTCCGCCCTCCTCAGCCACTTTTTCTGTGAGCACTGGTTTGTGCATCCGTCTCCAGGGACGGATGAGGTATCTTGTGGAGGTGAGAGGATTAGGGGGTGGTGTAAGGGCTGATGTAAAGGAAGCCCCATGCTTGCATGTGGGGACCAGCACTCAGCCGAGCCTCCCCGGAGTACCAAGCCCAGGCTGCAGCCTCAGCCTGGGGCACCCAGGATTCCTGTGAAGCCCCTGGATGGCTCCAGGGCAGGGCTCCTGGAGAGGCGCAAGGCCGCTGCAACTCCTGAGTGAACCAGTCTCCTCTCCTGCATCTTGGCCCCGTCATTCTTTGTTCTACTTGTACTATTAGCCCCTTGTTCTCCCTTCAAACCAGCTCACTTAAAAACAAAAACTAAGAGCCGAGGAGATAGCTCAGTAGAATAAGTGCTTGCCTGGTCCTGAGTTCAATCTCCGGTACTGGAAAAAAACAAAGCAAAACAAAATTAACTTAATGAAACAAACTTAGATTCCAGGAATATAGCTTAGTGGCACTAGCACCTGCCTGGCAAGTGCAAAGTCCTGAATTTAATTCCAAGTACAAAACAGCACTCTTAGATACATTTATCTAAGGTGGAAATTTCAAACCACTAACCTCAGATGGAAAACTACCATAAGATTATAGACACAAGGAAGCAAAACAAAACAGGCTTATGCCATCCGCCCTCAGTCCTGTTTCCAGGTGAAGGCTCAGAGCTAGGTCTGACCTGAGCTCTCCAGCATGGGGAGGTGCGCTGAGCCTCGAAGCAAATTAACTAAACCTGCGTCACTGGATGGCCAGGAAGGAAATCAGCAGGACATAGTCCAGTGACCTGCCATCCAGGGTCGCAGGCCCCTCAGGCCCTCTGGAATCCCAACAGGAATGGACATAGTGCATTTTGGAAGATACTGGCCTAATCCAATTCTTCTTTTTCTTTCCTTCAGTTTTGGGGACTGAACTCAAAGATAAACAAGCTGGCCACTGTGGTGCACACTCGTAATCCCAACTACATGGGAAGCTAGGAGGGAGAATCTCAAATCCCAGGCTAGCCTGGGCAATAAAGAGATTCTTTCAAAGCAAAAAGTTAAAAGATGTGTTGGTGTGTTGGCGCAAGCCTGTAATCCCAGCACTCAGGAGGCTGAGACAGGAGGATCATTGTGAGTTTGAGACCAGGTTGGGCTGCAGAGTGAGCTCAAGTCCAGCCTGAACTGCATGTGAGATCCATTCTCAATAAATAAATAAATAAGAACAGAAGCCAGGGATATAGCTCAGCAGCATAAGTACCTGCCTGGCAAGTGCAAGGTCCTGAGTTCCATCCCTGGTACCACAAAATTAAATAAATAAATTAAGCAATAGGAGGAGGTGTGGTGGGGCATGTGTATAACCTCTGCACCGCAGAGACTGAGGGAGCTTGGGCTATGTATAGCAAGCTCAAGGCCAACTACTATACGGAGACACTTTGTAAATAAATAAATAAATAAGGCTGGGAATGTAGCTCAGTAAGAGAGCATCCTTGGGTTTGATCCCAAGCCCCACCAAAGATAAGAGTGAGGTAGGAATTCAGCTAGGTCACCCAGACAGGGCAAGATTAGGGCAGGGAGACAGGGTGACTCTCCAGTGACTGTGCCCAAAAGTCCATGTAGAAGCTGCTGGTTGTCAAGATTGAGGTGTCCAGGACCCTGTGGGCACCGGCACCAGCTCTCCCAGGTTCAGACCTCAAATATGCCAAGCTGGGTGTTTTGAGGTAGAGCCTTCCTCGCGGCGCCTCTAGGTCTGCAGAATGGAGGTGACAATGGCGACTTCCCACTCCCTTCAGAGCCTAGTGTCTCTACCTCAGGCTTTTGCACTTAACTCCTCCACTTCCCTTTCACATCCTTATACTGCTCACCCCTTCTTTTTTGCTCACTCTTTTTTCCTGTTAAATCTTTAACATTGCCTTTCTGATGAGCCCTACTGAAAACAGCCATCCTCAATCATGACGGAGAATCAGTCTAGCCCCTGCATCTTCTCTTCCACATCAAGAAAATACACAACTACCCCTACTATTTGTATAACCCTTTCACTTTTGTTTTGTTTTCTGGTTTTTGAGTCAGATCCTCACTGTGCAGTTCCGGCTGGCCTTGAACTCACAGCAATCCTGCCTCAGCCTCCTGGTGCTGGTTTACAGACATGTGCAACCACGCCCAGTGATTCTGGTCTGTCTTAAATGCTGCCTATTGTCTTCATAACACGCTCCTTCCCTGTTGATTTACATGTTGTGTCGCAGCAGGGATGGGTCAATCTGGTCACCCAATTGCCCAGCATGTAGGCCAGGACATTAGCTCAGCATACATGAAGTTAGCAATCTCTAGCTAACTTCGACTTCAGACAGGTGGCCTTCTGCCCCTCACCTCAGTGAGCATCTTTCACCTGTCTCAGGGTCCTGGTGCGGAGCCTAAGTTCCCTCTCCAACAGGGCAGGCACGGGAGAGATTCCAGGACTCGAGACTCAAGGCAGCTAGACCCTGGGGTGCCGGTCCCAGGTGTCCGCACCGGGGAATAGAAGGTAGCTTCCGAGGCGTGTACTGCCTCCCTCTGGCCTCACTTGGTGAGCTCTGTTTTTAGTGAAGGCATCACTACTTAAAAAAGTTACAGCCGGGCGTGGTGGGGCATGCCTGTAATCCCAGCACTCGGGAGGCTGAGGCAGGAGGATTGTTGTGAGTTTGAGACCAGCCTGAGCTACAAAGTGTGCTTAAAGCCAGCCTGAACTGTATAGCGAGACCCTGTCTCAAAAAGACAAAAAAAAAAAAAAAAAAAAAAAAAAGAGTTACAAGGGCCGGCGGTATAGCTCAGCAGACTAAGTGCTTTTTTAGGTAAGCGCAGCGGCCAGGGTTCAATTCCTGGTTCCGCCTGCCGCCCCGGCCCCGCCTTCAGGTGTGCTGAGCCAGTGATGGAGTCCGGTCGTGGTGGCGCGGCAGGAAGCAGGAGGATCACTGTGAATGTGGGAGTGAGACCCTGTCAAATTAAAAAAAAAAAAAAAAAAGCCTTAAAAAGAGTTACAGGGCTGGTGAGATGGCTCAGCAGACTAGGCGCCTGCTTAAGCAAGCACAGGGGTCGTGGTTGATCTCTAGCACCACATGCCCTGCGAGCCCCGCCCCCAGGGAGGGCTGAGCTGGCCAGAGAGGCATGGGGGTGCAACGCCTGTAATCCCAGCACTGGGGAGGCTGAAGCAGGAGGATCACCGCAAGTCCAAGCTGTGTAGCGAGACCCTGTGCCAAATACCTAAAAAGATTTACCAGAAAGGTTCTGGGCCTTTGGGGACTCAGGTCTAGAGGCACCACGGCCTACTGCAGCTTGCACACCCTGCCTGAACCCCGCCCTCTCAGCCTCCACCTTATCTGTTATTGAGCACCTAAACATTTTATCTGTGTGTAGTTATTTAATCCTCCCAGCGGGGCTGTGATGGAGGTATTGCGGTGTGCCCACTTCATGTGAAGGAAACCAGTCAACTGTAAGAGACTTTGAGGAGGGGTGCATGCCTTGGTGGGGTGGTTCTGAGGTGCCTGAGCCTAGCCAGCAGGCTGCACAGGAGACCTCGGCCCCCAAGCGCTGCACTGAGTCTCCTGAGCCCAGACGTTCCTAGGGAAACTCATGTTCAGATTTTTTTTTTTTTTTTTTTTTTTTTTCCAAAGAGACGGGGAGGGTCGCACTCTTTCTCTTGGGTCCTGGAGTACGACCACAACCCCACAGGTGCCTGGGACGCTCTGGCAGGGGGCGGCGCTGGGCCTAGCCGGGCCTGGGCGGGGCCGGGCTGGTGCAATCCCCCACGAGCGGGCGTCACACCGCGGACGATTAGCTCAGGTTTGCATCACCCCGCGGGCTGGAGCCACTCGCAGCCGAGCGCGAGCAACTCGGCGCTGGTCCTCTGCCAGGCTTGGAGGGCGACGTCGGCCGCGTGTCCCTCGCAGGGCAGCGGGACGCCGGGACGAGGTACCGGCCGGGCAGAAGGTGGCCCGCGCAGGGGCGCCGGGAGCAGAAGGGTGCCACAGTCACCCCGAGTGTGCCGTCTGTTTCGGGGGTGTGGGGCGGAGCCAGGTGATAAGGCGGGGGAGCTGTAAGACCCTCGGGGCGCTGCAGGGTCGCGCCGGATTTGCAGGGCGGTCGGGGCTCTGGCAGAGGCCGGCGTAGGGGGTCAGGCGGTCTGGATCACCGCGGACAGTGACGGCCGGCACGTGGGGCAAGTTGGGTCGGTGGCCGGACGCCGCGGGGATCCGGCCACTGAAGCCCTGCGCTCGAGCCGAGCCGGCTCTGCTCTCTGCACTCCGCGGCATCTCTGACCCCAGACTGGGCTCGGCTGCTGCTGCGGAGGCGGATCACGGTTCCAGGACTGGGCTGTAAGCGCGCGCGCTCCCGCGTTTGCTCTTGGAAGGCGACGCTTGAAGTTCGCGCTGATCCCTGGGGCTTGGACACAGCGCTGGTGCGCACCCCGGTCTGCCCTCATCAACCCCTCCCAGCATGGCAGGGGGAGCAGCAACAGCTAGTGCTAGGGGTTGCCTCCCTTCTGCAGTAGGGGTCCTTGCTCAACCCTGTCCTGCCTAGAGTGTGGTGCAGTGTGTGTTCAGCCCTGTACCAAATAAAAGAACACCTCTCCGTGAAGGTTGTAACATCGAAGGCCCTCTAGCAATATTGTCAGTGACTGCAGTGGTGTGTAGTACCCCACACCGTAATCCACTTTTCATCCCATCACCAGGACACATGTCTAAAATTAAACTTCACAGTTTTCCTTTTCTCTGAATGCTCCTTGGAGATCGATCGGTCCTGATCAGTGACCTTGAAAGCCAGCTCGTGCTTCTTTACTGCCATATAATATTCTATACTGTCTTACTCTGCCTTCTACTGCCCAACCCTTGGGTGTATTCCCAGGCTTTTGCTTTTGGACACAAATTCTGATAAACAGCCTTTCACGTATTTAATTTTTTTGCGAGCAATTTGGCTGGAAACTGACTTTCTAGAAATGAGGCACTGGACTAGAAGTATGCTTCTCATTTTAGCACACACTGCAAGATCACCTTCATGAAAGGTTTGCCAGGGTACGCACCCAGCTGGGGAACAGAAGGGCCACTAAGCAGCCTCCCCTAGGGCCTTTCTCCCCTTCTTTGCAGATGCGAACCACCCCTGTGCCTGCTTCTATGGGTGGCCCTTCCAGGAAGAAGCGCATGGAGTCAGTGGCAAACTTGGACTCTGAGTGGCCCATTGAGAAACGAGCCCGAAAAGGGCCGCAGCCCCGGCCAGAGCCCTGCCTGCAGTCCCTGGGCCCACCTTCTGCTTCTCCCCGGGCACCTGCTCTGGCCCCTGCCTCCCCAGAGCTTGGGCCCTACATCCTCCTGGAGCCTGAGGAAGGTGGGCGGGCCTACCGAGCCCTGCACCGTACCACAAACATGGAGTATACCTGCAAGGTAGGTGGGAGTGGGGTTGGGGTGAGTGAGGGTGGGGGTGGAGGGCTGGGAGGGTCAGGGCTCCAGAGAATCCCAAGACTTGGAAGGCCCTTGGGTTCATTCTTTGTGTGTGTGTGTGTGTGTGGAACTGGGGATTGAACTCAGGCCCTTGCACTTGCCAGGGAAGCACTTATTTACCGAGCCATCTCCCCAGCCCCATGGGTTCATTTATTCCTATGTTTACCAGTGTCTCAGTTCATTTTCTCCTTGCTGGGACAAAATGTCCAACACCCAGAATTAAATAAGGAAAGGTTTATTTAGCTCACGGTTTATGAGGTTTCAGTCTATACTCGACTGGGCACCAAGGCAGAGTGGCACATGGCAGAGAGCAGGTGTTCATGGCAGTGGAAAACAGCAGAACAGCAGGAACAAAAAGGGAAGAGCAGTGGCGTGGCAGCAGCGGAGACAGAGCAAGCCTGGCCCTCCTTTACCGCATCCAGGCTATGCCCAGCACAGGTGCAGAACTCACACCCATAATCCCAGCCTTGGATCATGAAGTAATCATAACCTCTAGAAGTCCTCTGCGTGACTGCATGAGGCTTTTGGGGGACACCTAAACACAAACCTTAAAACTGAGAAGCAGCCAACGAGCCCTGGCCAGGCTCAGACCACAGTGGCACAGGAGCCCCACTAGGGCACTCACAGTGTGGACCCCACAGTGGGATAAACGCTGCACAGTGGAGCTTAGGGCTCAAGGAGCACAGAGTGGGGTAGAAGCCTGCCCTCTGTGGGAAAGGAGGTCCAGGTAGGAGAGCAGCTGTGCAGACTAGGGGCAGGCATATGCTTTTCAGGGTGAAAAGGACCTTCTCTGACCAGAGTGGAGAAGGCATGCGGAAGCAGCCTGTGAAGACAGCACTAAGTGGAGCCTATAATCTCGCAGTCTCGGAGGCTAAGGCAGACGCTCAGCCTGGGCAATTTAGCAATCCCCAGTAGCAAGTAAAAAAAAGTGGCTGCACGTCTGCAAGGCCATGGGGTCCCTGCCCCGCTGGACTTACACAGCTCCCCCTCCCCAACAGGTGTACCCGGCTTGCGAAGACTGGGCAGTGCTGGAGCCCTACTCGAGGCTGCCCCCTCACCAGAATGTGGCTCGGCCCAAGGAGGTCCTGCTAGGGCCTGAGCTGCTCTGTGCCTTTTTTCCTCGGGCTCATGGGGACTTGCACAGCCTGGTGCGAAGCCGCCGCAGGATTCCAGAGCCTGAGGCCGCCTTGCTCTTCCGGCAGATGGCCTCTGCCCTGGCGCACTGCCACCAGCATGGCCTGGTCCTGCGTGATCTCAAGCTGTGTCGCTTTGTCTTCACCAACTGTGAGAGGTGAGAGTAGCCACAGACATGTACGCTGGGGCAACTGAGGTAGCATTCTTTTAAAAAGTGAGGGGCTGGCAAGATAGGCCAGTGGACTAAAGCACCTGCTTAGGCAAACTTAGGCGAGTGCAGGGACAGTGGTTTGATCCCGGCTGCCCCCTGGGCAGGCCAAGCCCACTGCAGAGTCTGGCAGTAGTGGTCTACACTTGTAACCTCAGCACTGGGGAGGCTGAAAATATGAGGGTCACGATGAGTCCAAGCTATAGTGAGACCCTGTGCCAACCAAATACATTAGAAATAAGAAAAAGTGCGACTCAGCCTCACACCCACTCCTTGGTTCCCTGGGAGAGGTCAGAGAGAGCACTTGTCCAGCCAGCTCCAGACAGATGCAAGGGAAGGTCCTCAGTTTATCTCAGTAGGAGAGGCCAGAGCTTGGGAGTTTCTCAGTGTGACTTTAACCTGGACCACTGGGGAAAGGGGAACCTGCTAGGTTTCCACCACCGGCAAAGCTCCTCCTTTAACTTGGTAACTAATGAGTGCCTTGGGGGCTAGGTACATCATCAAACTTTCAGCCACTAATTTTCACAGCTATCTATCAAGCCTGGAGCAGTTTGCGCTGACATTTGCCTAAGGCTGGTTTTGTTTTCTTGTACATTTTTTTTGTCAAACATGCCTTTGGTGAAGTAGATTGGTACTAGGGATCAACCTAGGGATGACTTAAATTAGTATATAACCTGAAACAGATTTCTTCATTTTCTGTTTTGTTTCATTCTTTTTTTATTTTTTTGCGGACAGGGAATTGAACTCAGGCCCTTGCACTCACCAGGGAGGTGCTTACTCTACTGAGCCATCTCCCTGGCCCCCTGTTTTATTCTTTATTTTTGAGATGGTTTCATAAATTTCAGGCTGGCCTTAACTTCTCTGTGTAACCCAGGCAGACCTTGAACTCCAGCAGTCCTTCTGCTTCAGTCTCCCAAATTCAGAGTTATAGGCCCCACCATCATGCCCAGCTCAAACAAACTGCATACAAATTATGGCACACATAGCTGCTCCAGACCTTCTAGAGGAAAATACCCAGCCTCTTCTCTGAGAACAGCCAGCAGAAGGGGGATGGATGGCTGAGCTGGACCGGCCAGATGGGATTTAAAGCCTGATTCTCCTAGTGTGCTTTTTGGCCTGGAGCTTTGGCTTCTGACCCCCCCTTCCCCCCAGGCTGGAGCCCAGCAGGTGCCCAG
Source organism: Ctenomys sociabilis (assembly GCA_004027165.1). Lineage (NCBI taxonomy): Eukaryota > Metazoa > Chordata > Mammalia > Rodentia > Ctenomyidae > Ctenomys > Ctenomys sociabilis. The sequence goes on from PVKA01013174.1 coordinate 40,392, forward strand.
GAAGCACCGCTCTAGGGCAGATGGGTAGGCCCTTGCAGAGCAATTGCTGCTAATGTGACCTGGAGTCTTCCGTGGTGTTGTTTAGGGAAGAGGCTCTCAGCCTGGGGCTTGGCTCCCATAGAGCAAGTGCCTGGGGCACCCGAGGCTCCGGGTTCCATCCCCAGCTCTGCCAAGCACAGAAAAAAGTAGAAGTTACAGATGGTAGGCTTTTCCTCTCCAGCCATTTTTGTTTTGTTGTTTTGGTTTTGGTCCTGCATGCATATTTGTTTTGTTTTTGGCAGAACTGGAGTGAACTCAGGCCCTTGTGCTTGCCAGGCAGGCCCTCATATTTGTGTTTTGGGCTGAAATTGGTTGCTAATATTTTAAAAACTGGGGCTATTTATTTATTTATTTATTTGTAGAACCAGGGATTGAAACTGGGGCCTTTTAAAAAAAAAGTAAACTAAAATATGGAAAAAATTAAGATACGGGCTGAGAGAGGTGGCACATGCATTCTTGTAACGCCAACACTCGTTTCTGAGGCAGGAGGACATGCTTAAGTTTGAGGTCAGCCTGGGCTACACAGTGAACTCAAAGACAATGTGAACTATGTGTTCACTAAATAAATAAATAAATAAAATTTGAAAATTTAAAATTAATTTCTGAGGTCAGGGATGTAGCCCAGTGGCTCATGGGGATATAGCTCAAGGTCCTGAGTTTGAATCCTAGTACCCAAAAAAAAAAAAAAAAAAAAAAATTTCTGGGGCTGATAGTGTGGCTTGGTGGCAGAGGACTTGCCTAGCATACACAAGGCCCTGGGCTTGATCCCTAATATCACAGAATATTTTCCAAATAATAAAAATAAATATGATTTTTTGGAGGGCTGGAGATGTATGCACACCCAGCATCACCCATGCAAGGGGTGGGGCTGGGGAAGACTGAGAAGTTGACACAATGGAGTCTCCCTCCAGGACACACGGATGAGCCCGGAAGGTGACCAGCCCAGAGCCCAGCAGGGGCACTCAGGAAATCCTGGCCCTCAGGGCTGTTCCTCATGTCCCGTCAGGGCAGGACTTGTGCTATGACCTGGCTCATTTCTTGTTTCTCTCCCTTTTATACCCTGTCCCCTGATTTTTGCCTCTAGTCTAAGAGAAGCTCAGCCTCTCAGCCGCCCTTCAAGGGTCTTGGGTTATGTGTTCTTTTTTTTTCTTTGTCAAGCTGTTTTTGTTTGTTTGTTTGTTTATTTGTGAGGTAAGGTCTTGCCATGGAGCTCAGGCTGACCTTAAGCTCACTGTGTTGCCCACAGATATTCTTGTGCCTCAGCCTCTGTTCAGATGTGCACCTGGCTCTGGGTTATGTATTCTTTAAGTCTCGGTGTCATTGTAAGGCTACTTGCTCTGTGAGCTAGAGAAACACATCTTACCTCTCTGAGCCCGGGCTTTCTGTTGGAGAGATGGCTCTGTAGTCCAGCCTCCCAGGGCTGGCTCCTGCTGTCCAGCGCCAGTACTTCGGAACTGAGTGCCACTGAGGGCGATCGTTCAGGCTGGCGGCATGGGGGTTCCAGTAGGATATGACCCCTCTTCCCCTGCCCAGGACAAAGCTGGTGCTGGAGAACCTGGAGGACGCCTGTGTCCTGACGGGGCCTGATGACCAGCTTTGGGACAAACAGGCCTGCCCAGCCTACGTGGGACCTGAGATCCTCAGCTCGAGGGCATCCTATTCTGGCAAGGCAGCAGACATCTGGAGCCTGGGCGTGGCTCTCTTCACCATGCTGGCTGGCCACTACCCCTTCCAGGACTCAGAGCCCACCCTACTCTTTGGCAAAATCCGACGTGGTACCTTTGAGCTGCCTGCTGGCCTTTCAGCCCTGGCCCGCTGCCTTGTGCGCTGCCTCCTCCGGCGGGAGCCAGCGGAGAGGCTCACAGCCTCAGGTATCCTGCTGCACCCCTGGCTGCAGGAGGGCCCAGTCCCCTCGGCCCTGGCCCGATCCCGCCTTAGGGACACTGACCAGGTAGTCCCTGATGGGCTGGGTTTGGAGGAGGCTGAGGGGGGGAAGGGTGGCAGGGAGGTGGGTCTATATAGTTAGGCCACTCTGCTAGATGCACAGCCATGAGCTATGGGCTGAGTTGTGGTCTCCACGCTTTCTCCTGCCTTGTTCTACTGAGCCCAACCTCAGCTGCCTTCTAGGAGGAAGAACTGTGGGCCGCCTGCACACTTGTGCTGTTTCTCACACATCATGCTGGTGTCTGCGCTGTGTGCCCCCTTCCAGGTGCTTGCTACCCAGCAGTTGAGTAAAGGAGACGTGCTCTCTGCTCCAGAGCTACACCCATGGGCCAGTCCGCCTGCTCACACTCAGTACCAGGGTCCCCCTCCACTTGGGCTGGTGCCAAGACACTGCCCGCACGGCAGTTCCTGCCTCCCAAAACTTAGCTGCCTTGGAACTTTGAACCTGAGAGAGAAAGGGAAGCAAGCATCTCTGTACCAAAGGTGCTTGGCCTTGCCTGGAACCCAGATGGGCTGGGTGGGTGCCACGCAGGCTAGGCGCTACACGCTAGCAGCTCTGACCTCCAGATTGAATGAAAGATTCTCAATTTTTTTTACTCTTTAAATTTAATTTAATTTTTTTAGAGAGAGTCTTGCTCTCTCTAGTAGTTCACACTGGCATTGAACTCATATTGCAGTCTAAGCTGGCCTTGAATTCACAGCAGTCCTTCTGCCTCAGCCTCCTGAGTGCTGGGATTAGGCCACTGGGCTTGATTGATTCTCCTTGCAGCTGAGGCAAGGGTTTGGGCTGGAGGAACAAGAATCTCACCTAAGCTGCTTCCCATCCGACTGAGCCATGGCCTCCTTCAGAGGCTGCTGCCCCTGCTGGAGCAGCACGGTGGGGAGGTCGGAGGAACAGTGCTGGTCTGGAGGCAGTGAAGCCCCCTGCTCTGTGAACATTCAGGGTCCAGAACTGAGTTAACACTGTATTTTGGGTTGTGAGTATGTAATTTCAGCTGGTGCCTAATAAAGCAGAGTTATGAAACACTTTCTCCATGACATTTCTTCCACCCTCTCCCACAATCTCTTACCTTACATCTTTTCCCCACTTCAAAACAGTAAAGGCTATTTAGTCTGAACCCCAGGTGAGTGGTTTGTGAGTACAGACTCCCCGTAGCTCTGGGATCTCCCTGCGTGCTCTCCTGTAGGCAGCAGCATCGCAGAAGGGGGCCCTGCTGAGTCCAGGTGGCTAGCGCCTGGGCTAGGTGTGCAGGTCTGTGACAAAGTGTCTAATGTGGAGTGGGCTGGGGAGATAGCTCAGCAGCTTAAGCACCTGCCTGGCAAATGCAAGGTCCTGAGTTCGATCCCTAGTACCACAAAAAAAAAGAAAAAGAATTTCCTATTCCCTCTAGTGTGAATGAGGCCCTAGATTTAGTCCCTAGTATTGGAAAAAAAAGGTGACAGAAGCAGAAGAAAATATGTTTTACAGGAAGCAACGAATGGTTTAGACATCAGGGTTAGTAACTTCCAAGCTGTTTGCTAGGATACCAGCTGTCCTGTCTCCTGACCTTTGCTCGGTTGTCCCTGGAGATGGCTGGCACAACAGCCTTAACAGTCCTATATGTCACAGGAAAAAGGAACGTGGCACTGTAATACTCAGAAACCACTCTGCAGCCAGACTGCCCTAAATTAAATCCTAACTTCAAGTCAGGTATGGTGGCACACACCGGTAACTTAGGCCTCTACAGGGTTGAGGCAGGATGATCAAAAGTTGGGAGTCCAGGGCTGGTTCCACCAAAAAAAGACCAGAAACAAAAGCTGGGGGTCCAGACTGAGTAATGTAGTGACTCAGACCTTGTCTCAAAAATAAAAGACTGGCAGGGGTAGAGAGTTTGATCCCTGGGCCTGCCGTGCCGGCCCCACCCCAGGGGGGCACTGAGCCAGCATGGTGGCGCGCTCCTATAATGTCAGCACTTGGGGGGCTGTAAACAGGAGGATCACTGTGAGTCTGACGTATGCAGTGAGACCCTGTGCACTTTGTCCTACAACAAAAATACAAAAATAAATAAAAGGCTGATGAAGTTCAGCCCTTCGTACCACGCACGCACGCACGCACGCACGCACACTCCTGGCTCCAGTACGATTCCGGTTCTAGCATCAACTTGCTGTTTGGTACTCTGCCAGTTTCTTAGCTACTCTGTGCTCTCAGAGTCTGCTTGTCTAAAGTGGGCGAGTAGCAGTACCTGCTTCATAAGACTTAAATGGGTTGTTTAATGTAAAACGTTCCCCTATAACTTAGCCGGGGAAGTTTTCCAGAAAGTATCCCTAACTTTCCCACACACCCCATCAGCCGCGTGGGCCACATGCTACTCCCAGTGCAGTCAAGCACGGGAACCTGCTTGTGCTGGGTGGCCCTGCTTCCCCCCCAAGTAGGCAGCGCCACTGTTCCATGTGGTTCCAAAAGGCAGTAGGACAGGGTAAGTCCCAGCCTGCGAGCTGTGCCTTGGCAGACACATTTGCTCATCTAGCAGGCAGAAAAGTAATTTCTCTCTTGTTAGTTTTCAGTTTTGTTTCTAAGATGAGTTCTCCTTATGTAGTCCAGGCTGGCCTTGAACTTACTGTGTCATTGTGTTAACTCGAGAAGTTTAGAAGCTTAAGCGACTGAGCAGGGAGCCGGGGATCTTACTCTAAACGCCCTCATCCTGTGCAGGAGGGGGGCAGGGAGATTTTGTGAGTGCTGCACCCCAGGCCAGGGCAGCCTGCCCGTAGCGTAAGGAGGGGCGAGGGGCTGGGTAGAGGCTGCAGCTGCTGCTTCGCTCTTTTCTGCCACCAAGAACAGCCGTGTGCTACTCGCCCTGGAGTCAGCACATATGGACAACCCCGCACTAACTGAGCTGAATAAACCTTTCCTTTCCTAATTTGGGTGTTGGATATTTTGTCCCAGCAATGAGTGAAAAGTAAGGAGACGGTGTTCGCTGGAATGCGCAGTGACCCTTCTGTCTTGTCTCCCGGAGTGCTGGGCCGCAGGCCTCCACCACCACATAGTCCTAGAAGCACGTATATGGGTTTGGGGCACTTCGCAATGGCGCGGCATCGGCCTGGCATTCACAAGGCCTTGGGTTCCATCTTCAGTATCTGCACCTGTATATACCTATATAGAGATAGATATATGTTTTTACCTAACCAAATGACCCTTGTGTACCTAAAACTGGCCCTGAACTTTCTGGAAAAAGTGCTTGATGCTGTGGGCTCAGCTGTTGCCCCTCTCCATAGCTCAACTCTGCCCAGGTTTCAAGGCGGAGCTGGAGACTCTTCTGGCCATGGCAGAGTGGCCTGCCCTGTCTTGTGCTGCTGATGTCCCAGGGGCAGGTGGCTGGTGTCTTTATCTCTCCCTGGGTGCTTGTTTCAAAGGCAGCTCAGTGGAATAGGTGCTTCCATGGTAAGCACAAGGGCCTGAGTTCAATCCCTGGTTCCCCAACAAAAACAAAACAATCGAAGGCAGATCCCTGACCCTCCCTGGACCGGGTCAGAACGTCGGGGCCCTGCATCTTCATGCAAGAGAACCTCTGTGTTGGAGAGACCTGATTCCTTGGGAACTCAAAACTTGTTTCTGCGTTTTGGAGTTTGACCCCAACATAGTGTGAAATGCCTACTTAGCCTAAGTGCCCGGGAAGCCGGCCGGGCTCCTGGGTGTGGAAATTCACCCTGGCAGCAGCCAGCTCCCCAGAGGAAGGAGCGTAGCCCCACCCTCTGATCCTTTCACCTCTTACCTGACTTTTTTAAAGACAGGTCCTCACTCTGTTGTCCAGCTTGGCCTTGAACTCACTATACAGCCCAGGCTGGTCTCAAACTCAGTGGTCCTTCTGCCTCAGCCTCCTAAGTGCCAGGATTATAGGAGTGTGCCACCAAGCCTGGCTCTCTCACCTAAATTTCTGATTCTTCGTAGCATGGTGGGACATCAGATATTTGTGTTTGAGTAAGTTTCCTAGGGCCAGAAACCCCCAGAATTGGTTGTTCCTGTCACCTCAGCTCCTAGAACAGTACCTCGTACACAGGGGTGCTCAATACACTTTCACAGATGGATTGAACGAAATCGGTAGTTGGGCGGAGTTTGTTTGCCTAGTTCCAAGGCAGGACCCTCATCAGGGACTGCTAGTGTTTACTGAACTCACAGCACGGTAAGCATGATCACACTGCCGCTCAGCCACCTGCCTCAGCATGACCCCAGCAGCCTCTCCAGAGGATATCCACGCCCAGTGCAGGGAGGCCCCCAGGAGGGTTGACCAGCCTGACTCACTGGGTGAGAATGACGGGGTGTCTTCTAAAGCTAGGCCATACGGTGTGTTATGGGTTCTATTTCGTGCTCCAGGCTACTTTGCATCGGGGACAGCCACCATGGACAGCCACCATGAGGTGAAAGGCACCCTGTGGGGCCCTGTGTCCATGAGACAAGGAGCTGAAAATGCTCAGCAGCGGGGGCCGGGAGATGGCTCAGTGGAATAACCCCTTCCCTGACAGGCACAAAGGGCCTGAGTTCAATCCCCGGTTCCACAACAGCAGCCAGAAGATGCATAAGCAGGGGGCAGCCTTTCATGTAGCGCAGGTCAGGTCCACATGCTGACTGCAGCCCTGGGGAGACCCTGAGCCAGAATTGCCTAGGGAGCTGCACCCCAGTTCTCAGCTAGGTAAGATTTTTTTTTCTTTTGTGGTACTGGGGATTGAACTCAGGACCTTGTGATTGCCAGGCAGGTGCTTATGCCACTGAGTTATATCCCCAGCCCCTAGTTAAGATTTTATATATTCACTATTGTTTTAGGCTGCTAATTTTGAGGTAATTTGCTATGAGTCTGGAGCAGCTAAGCTATTGATTGTCATTATACAGAACCAAGAGCTTGGCGAGGCCAAGGGCGTGAAGCACCCAGGAGAACAGATAAGCCAGCCCCCCACCCCTACCCCCAGAGTGTGGGACTGTGAGCTAGTTGCTGGGCAGAAGAGTTACACTTGACATCAACTTGCTAAACGTATAAAGGACCTGCGGCGGCTGAACAGCTCCTTCTCCTCCTGGGAGATAGCGCCCCCCGACTTCAACTCTGTGTATAGTCTCTGACCTTCATCCTCTTGCCACACCCCCCCAACTTTGAGGACTGCACTGGAGGCAACAGTTACAGATCTATAACTGATCATTTGTACAGATCCTCACAACAGTCTAAGACAGAGGGCCCATCGCAGCTGCCCTTTCATAGAGGAAGATCCTACTCCTCACTCGTTGAGAGGAAGTGTGTCCAAGCTGAATGCCAGCTCGGCTCCTGAAGTTACCTGGAGAGGTGCTAAGGCCAGAGAAGCTGCAGGAACACAGCTTGTGCCTCAGGCCTGACAGACCTCCAGAGTCTGCAGGGAAAGACAGGCCAAAGAGACGGGCACACTCAAAGTCAGCGTATCCGTACTTCCTGACAGATTATAACACAGAAATGTTTACTGTTTCAGTAAATTTATGAGCTAGAGACTATAGGAAATTATGTTAAATGACACTGGATTTGAAGATAAGCTGTCAGGTTTTTTGTTTCGTTTTGATACTGGGGATTGAACTCAGGCCCTCCCACTTGCGTGGCAAGTGCTTGCTCCACTGAGCTATCTCCCACCCCACCATCCAGCTTCCATAGTGGGTGCTGGACATAAGCTATCGCTCTCATTTTTGTTCGCATGCTTGCTTTTACTTAGCTGGGGTTTGGACCCAGGGATTTCACAGGGAACTATACCCTCAGTTTTATTTTATTTTTATTTTTTTGATGAGGACTCTTCCTCCCAGGAAGATTTTTTTTTTTTTTTTTTTTTTTGTGGTACTGGGTATTGAACTTAAGACCCCACACTTGCCAGGCAAGTGCTTAATCTACTGAACTATTGCCCCAGCCGCTACTTTAATTTTTTTTGTCTTTTGAGACAGGGTCTCACTGTGCAGTTCAGACTGGTCTTAAGCTCACTTTGTAGCTCAGGCTGGTCTCGAACTCACAGCAATCCTCCTGCCTCAGCCTTCCGAGTGCTGGGATTACAGGCATGTGCCACCACGCCAGGCCCTATTTTAATTTTTTTGAAATGAGTTACTAAATTTTTGTACAAGACGGACTCAAGAGTGTTTGAGCATCCCAGAGTATTTAGATGATAGGCATGTGTCACTACACATGGCCAGAATTTTTGACTTTTTTGGCAGGCTCCACTCACCCTGGGATGGGGCTGGCATGGCCTGTGGTGCCAGAGATTGAATGCGGTTGCCTATGCTTGCATAAGTAGGTGCTTTAGACTGCTGAGCTATCTTGCATGCCCCAGTTTTTTAATTCTTGGTTATGTATTTATTTGTTTTAAAAGGTCTGATAGGAGCCAGGCATGGTGGTGCATACCTGAAACCCCAGCATTCAGGAACTGAGGCTGGAGGATTGCAAAGAGTTCAAGGCCAGCCTGCAGAACTTTCTGACACCGACTCAAAAAGCAAATCAAGGGTAAGGGAGATGGCCCAGTAGAATAAGCACTTCCCTGGCAAGCGCAAGAGCCTGAGTTCAGTGCCCTGTTCTGCCAAAAACAAAAAGCAAACCAAGAACTGGCTAGACAGCTCAGCAGACTAAAGCACCTGCTTAGGCCCAGGTACATTGGCCTCAATTTTATCTTTTGCATGCCTTGCCGGCCCCGCAAGTCGGATTTATATAGAGACCCTGTCCCAAACTCATTGAAAAAAAAAAAAAAGCAAAGCAAAGCAAACCAAACCAAACCAAAAAAAAAAAAAAAAAAAAAAAAAAAAAAAAAAAAAAAAAAAAAAAAAAAAAAAAAAAAAAAAAAAAAAAAAAAAAAAAAAAAAAACAAAACAAAACAAACAAACAAAAAAAAAATGAAATGAAATCCCTGGTCATTCAGAGGTGAAGCTTGCCTGTAATCCTAGTATTCTGGGGTACTGAGACAAAAGAATAAAAAATATATACCCGGCTTGTCTACCAAGTGAGGCTCTGTAAAAAACTCAGACTGCCTGGAGCAGGGGAGATGGCTCAGTAGAATAAGCACTTGCTTGGCAAGTGAATAAAAAAAAAAAAGTCTGTCTCACCAGAAGATTCTCCCCATGGATAATTCAGAAACAGCAGCTCCCAAACTTAGCCGACTTTTTCCAGACACTGGCTCCACTTGTCAGAGATGAACGCTGAGGTTGGGGAGCAAATGGCAAGCTTAGGGGAAGACTCTGGCTTTTACTAGGTGGGAGTATTTCAGTTGGGGTGACATGGTTTCATTTTATTGTCTATTTATTGCACTGGGGATTCAACTCAAGGACTTCAAATTGAGTTACAACTCCAGACACAGTCGCACTGTAGCTCAGGCTGTGCTTGAAGTTTAGACCTCCTGTCTCAGCTTTACCACCAAGACCCGCACTTGTAACACAACACTCTGGTAGCTCCCCTAAAATGTCCTGGGAAAGAAGGATACTAAAGAGAAGCAAAGAACCGGAAGAGGAGGCTGGTTCCAGGCCTTAAACGACGAAGAACTGACACAGGCGAAAGCAGATGTCGTGGAGGTGACAATTGGAGTCTGCTCTGCAGAAGGGGCCCACAGAATCTGGATCTGCGGGATCAGTGGAAGAAAAATCGGGGCAGGAGGCTTAAGAATGTAAAGGGCTTCCAGCCTTTAGCGGTGGAGTGGAGACCTCATCAAAGGATAAAAAACAGCAAGGACGGTGGCCTAGGGGCAGCCTCTGGCCGGCTCCGGGCTAGCTCCCGCCCGAGGCCCCGCCCCTCAAGGCCCCGCCCCTCTCCCAGGCCCCGCCCCTCCCGCTGTGGCGAGGCGCAGCGCGGCGCGGCTGGTGAGCGGTGGTCTGGGAGTCTGCTCGGTTCTGGCTCGGATCGCGCAGGACCACCCGGACCCCGCGGCGGGGCGGGACGCCGGGAGCAGTCCGGCGCTTGCGGCCACCTGGCGGCCGCGCGGGGAGCCCCGGAAGGGCGCACGGTGTTCCGGCCCCCTCGTGTCCCACTTCCGGAGCCGCCACTTTCACTTTCTGTTCCGCCCAGGCGGCCTTCCTCGGCTTCTGGATGACAGGGTCGTCCCGGGACCGCTGAGCCTGGGGTTGATATCCTGGGTACGGCGGGCGCCCGGGTCGAGTGGGGGGCCCTCCCCGGGCCCCACCGGCCCTTCCGGTTCCCTCTTTCGCTCCCTGCGAGCGGCCCTCGTGTCTCCCGCGGGGCCAGAGCGACCCCCAGCCTGGGCCGGGCCTCTGGACCCTGAAGCGCGGGACTGATCCGCCCCTTCACCAGGTGACGGGAGAGTGCGCTTCCCGGAGCCGCAGCCCCCAGGGGGATGGGCGCAGCCAGGCCGGATGGACGAGAAGACCAAGAAAGGTGGGCGCCGCCGGAGGGGTTGGCTTTGGGAGAGGGTGACCCTGCAGGACCCACCTCGCCTGGTTTCCTTCCCGCTGCCCGTTTCCTGTCCTGGGACTCAGAGGCCTTGGGTCAGCTCCTTGCTGAGGTGGGAGGGGACCCCATGGAAGTCGCCTGAGTGTGGGAGACAGACTTTGATGGACCAGAGTGCCCGGGGCCGTCGCCATTCCTGGCCGGCTCTGCCATGTAGAGCGCCGTGATGCTGCTTCTGGGAGCCCTCCTTGCACCGCTCTGTTCTTTGAAACAATCCCAGAGACCTGTGGGCCTCCCCCCGCCCATCGTTCTCAGCCTTTGCTCACAGTGCTGGAGATCCCGGCTGCTTTGGTTCTGAACCAGGTCTCCCTTGCCCCGGGCCTTGGCCCTTACTCCAAACCCACCTGGCACACTCTGGTCTTGGCAGGTCCCCCTGTGCCACCTTCAGGACCTGCAGTCCTTCCTCATCTCCTCACCCTGTTTAATGTCTTGCAGTGTGGACCACAATCTGACTTGCCCAGTTCTTATCAGACTTGTTCCTTTCTGCCTCTTGGCAGGATTGGGCCGACTGGGAGGAGAGGGACCCTTGTTTATCTGAATCAGTTAGATCCCAGATCCTGGGCCAGTGAGTGGCATACAGTAAATGCTTGTCAGAGAAATGAATGGACCTATGGGAGACTGAGAGTAAAGAAAAATGGAACCTGAAGAGAATAGGCTGGAGGAGCGGGATTATCAGAGCAGGCCTCCCTTTTCTGGAGGGTGTGGAGGGATTTGTGGGTGTTCAGGGGAAGACTAAGCAGTGTGCAAGTAGAGATCGCCTCCTCCCAGACCTCCTCACCTTAGTGCCTAGAGTTCGCTTGGTCTAACCCTTCGTCTTGCCACTTTCAGCAGAGGAGATGGTCCTGAGCTTCACCCGGGCGGTGCTGGGCGGGGATGAGCAAGCAGCTGTGAAATGTGCCACCTGGCTGGCCCAGCAGCGGGTGTCCCTGAGAGTGTGCCTGAAGCCGGAGGTCCCCCTGACGCGGGACATCAGGTAAGAGGTGCAGGGCCCAGGCTCAAGGTTTTCTATATGCTGGCTTGTTTGTTTTGCCATTTTTTCTTAATGTCTTTATGTGTTTTGGTGGTACTGGGAATTGAACCACGGTGCTCACACCTACTAGCAAGAGGTCCGCAGGGCCCCAAGAATAGTTTTTTTCCCCTCTAACCCAAGGGATTGAACCCAGGTTCTATACCTTACTTATTTATTGAGATAGGTTCCTGCTGTGTAGTTCAGGTTGGTCTTGAACTCACTATATAGCCCAGGTTGACATCAGTCTTGGGTAATCCTCCTGCTTCATTCTCTGCAGTGCTGGAATTACGGGCATGTGCCACTACTGCTGGCACTCCTAGACCTCTTTTTTCATTTTTACTTTGAGACAGGGACTTGCTAAATTGTCTATGATAGGGCTGGGAAGATAGCTCTATGGCATAAGTACCTACCCCGCAAGCACAAGATCCCGCATTTGATCCCTGGCCCCACATATCCAGTCAGCCCCGGAACCCCAGGCATGCTCTGCTGGCTTAGACCAATGTGGTGCCCACTATAATGCCAGCACTAGGGAGGCGCGAAAGGAGGAACACTACAGGCGAGACCCTGTACCCCCCCAAAAAAATAAAATCTCAAGTGCTGGGATTATAGTCATTTGTCACCATGCTCGCTGACAGTAGGATCTTTAATGGCAAATTCTGGTGTCAGGAACCTTAAGAGAACTTCAAACCCTGCAGTTGTCCTAATCAACTGTGAGGAATAGGGCAGGTTATTTCACCTCTCAGACTTTGTTTTATCAGTTTAAAAATGAGCCAGTACCAATAGACATCCCAAAGTCAGGAGGAGGTGTAGTAGGATGTTAGGCCTCATAGAACAAAAAAGGATGTAACAGTGGGTAAATAAATCCAAAGGCAGTGGGTGTAGATTTGGAGTCTGCTCCCTATATCCACAGAGGGTCATCTTGCTCCTGTCCTTCATGGTCTCCCTTTGGAGATTTACCTCATGTTTGAGCTCCAGCTGGCAGCACATCAGGTGGAAGGGAAGCCCCTCTCAAAACAGAAAGTCATTGTGCTGGGCCAACCACCAAACCAAGACTCCTGAGGTTGTTCAGACTTCTGCTTCGGTCCTGTGAGCCCGAGCCCAGCTGCACAGCTGTATGCAATTGGAACAGAGGCTGTGAGACACAGGCAGGTCTGCAGCTCCAGGCCTTAGGTCTTCTCAGCAGAGGAGGAAGGAGAGAGAAGCCATCAGCCCACTCGGAGGGTTCAGCTCACCTCAGTGCTGAAAATGCATGTGGATCACTCAATAAATGCAGATATCTGCTTTTTTTCTTTCTTGGAGGAACCTAGGATTGAACTCAGGCCCTTGTGCCCTTGTGCTAGCCCAGGCAAGTGCTAATTCTACTGAGCTATCTCCCTGGCCCCAATAGTTGTTTGTAGTAGCTGATTTTCAGGTCTGATGGATTGTATTTGATTTTTTTATAAACAGCTTTATGGGAAATATTTACATCTACATGTTCAGTCACAGTGCAGAGTGTCATGGGTTTTCAGTTATAAAATTGTGCAACCTTACCCACAATTAAGCTTTAGACATTTTTATTGTTCCCATAAAGGTAGTGCGTGTTTGTGACTCCATATGTCCTGGGAGGGTGAGCTAAGACAATTGGAAATTTGAACCCCACATGGGCAACGACTAGAGACTTAGACCTAATTAAAGAAATAAAAATTCAAAAAGAAGGCTAGGGTTGCAGCTCAATGTGAAGGTCCTGGGTTCAGTCCCCACTGTCATATGGAAAACCTGCACTCAACACAGTGCTTTCTTGCTTTCTGCTAGCCCTAGGCAGATCTGTCTTGTTCTTAAACTTCCTGTACCTGGGATCTTACAACATGTAGGTGTTTGAAACAGTCTCCCTATGCAGGTCAGGCTGGCCTTGAGCTCACTTTGTAGCCCAGGCTGGCCTTGAACTCAGTGATCATCCCGCCTCAGCTTTCCAAGCACTAGGATTTACAGGTATGCGCCACCGCACCCAGCTAAGCTTAGGTTTCTATGCCTGGCTTTTTTCACTTAGTAGTGTGTTTTGTATATCTGTCTACTTTACATATAGCAGAGCTTTCTTCTTTTTATTGCCAAGTGAAAAGTCCCTTATGTGGGCAGGTCGCGTTTTCTTTCATCTGCTAGTCAGCTGATGCCCATCTTGCGGTCTGTACTCTTTGGCCATAGTGCCTAATGTACCCAGGAGGTGTGTGTCAGCAGCTTTGAGGAGCAGTCCCGCCAGACCCCCTGCTCCGCCTGGCCTCCCCAGCAGCGCAGGGGCTCCGGCTTTACTTGCCTCTCAAATTTGTTGCTTGGCCTTTGATTGTAGCCATCTTAGTAAGAGCAGTATTTTGTTGTGCATTTGGTTTGTATTTCCCTAAGTATTTGTAAGAAATGTAGCTGGACATCTTTTCTGGTGTTTATTGCACCTTTGCATCTTTTTTTGGAGAACTGCCAATTCATGTTTTGCCGGTCTTTTAAACTGATTTGCCTTTATCGTTTAGCTTTGTTTAAGGCTCCAGTTGTATGTTGCAGGCAGGCCTTGAACTCACAAAATACTCCTGTCTCAGCCTCCCCAGTGATAGGATTATAGGCATATACCATCATACCCATTTTTGGAGGAGTAGTTTATATATTCTAGATAAAGTGCCTTGTCAGATATGTAATTTTTTTTTTTTTTTTTTTTTTTTTTCCTCTTTTTGAGACAGGGTCTCACTATGCAGTTCAGGCTGGCCTTAAGCTCACTTTGTAGCTCAGGTTGGTCTCGAACTCAACAATCCTCCTGCCTCAGCCTCCCGAGTGCTGGGATTACAGGCCTGCACCACCATGCCCGGCTCAGATATGTAATTTACAAAAATGTTCTATTTATTTATTTATTTATTTATTTATTTATTTATTTATTCATTCATTCATTTATTTTAGGGAAGGGTCTACAGGGTGTTTAGGGCCTCACTGCTAGATTGGACTTGCAGTGATCTGCCTGTTTACAGCCTCCCGAGTGCTGGGATTACAGATGCCACCATGCCCGGTCTCAATTGTCAATTGCCCTTTTAGCATTCTAGCATGCTCTGGGGGCGTGGTCGGCATGGTAGGCCTGGGAATTGAACCTCTGAACCCCGGCTCCTGTGCCTGCTTGCAGGTGCTTTAATCCACTGAGCTACTTGGCTGGCCCTATTTACTGTTTTGGCCTGATCAGGGCTGGTGCGGCACGTGGTGCCAGGGATCAAATCGCAGCCCCCTGCGCCTGCCTGAGCTCACCTAAGCAGGCGCCTTAGGCCATTAAGCTATCTCGCTGGTCCCATCTTTTTACTTTATTAATGTTGTCCTTTGAAGCACAGTTTTTTTTTATTTTTGTATTTTATGGGAAAGTCTACAGGGTGTTCAGGGCCTCACTACTAGATTGGACTTATTGTGATCTGCCTGCTTACAGCCTCCCAAGAGCTGGGACTACAAGCATAAGCCACCACAGCCATTCTCAGTTGTCTCAGGGTCACCTGGGGGCGGCCTGGAGATAGCGCTGGCACTGCTTTTCTTTTCTTTTCTTTTCTTTTCTTTTCTTTTCTTTTCTTTTCTTTTCTTTTCTTTTCTTTTCTTTTCTTTTCTTTTTTCTTTTCTTTTCTTTTCTTTTCTTTTCTTTTCTTTTCTTTTCTTTTCTTTTCTTTTCTTTTCTTTTCTTTTCTTTTCTTTTCTTTTCTTCCTTCCTTCCTTCCTTCCTTCCTTCCTTCCTTCCTTTCTTCCTTCCTTTCACTTTCTTCTGTATTTAGGGTGGGGTCTGTAGGGTCTCACTACATAGATCAGACTCATAATGATCCACCCTCCTGTTTTCAGCCTCCCAAGTGCTGCCTGGTTTCAACCCGGTTTTAGTAGTGCGGGGG
>PVKA01013175.1:0-39127 GCA_004027165.1 Ctenomys sociabilis
AGCTATTTTGAGTATTTCAGAAGTCTTAATAATCATTTTCTCTATTTTAGAAAAATATAGGTGTAAAATATTCTAACCCTTTTAATTTCATTAAAATAAGTAAAATTAATGATATGGCATAGAAGTTATTGGGATTTAACAATATTGAAAATAATAAGTATAGTAATTTTACCAGTGAACTCATAAGTTAGATTTTATATTTCTCATTGTCTTTCAATTTTTAGCTTTAATAAATGCACCCATATTTCTTCAACTTGTGTGAAAATTACATGCAATAGCAACTTAGGTAAAAAATACAAATTCTGTGCCATTTACACATAAAGTCAATCACTTGCTTGTAACAATCACTACTCTCTGGCAGTAGTGATGAAGATCAGACCTCAAAAATACAGGTACATAAATATTTTCAAGAGTTAAAGTGTAAAGACGTTGAATATAGTTGTTTATAGTTTTCCTTCCAGGTATGATTTCAATTCCTGTATATATCATCCTCACTGGCCACCATATGTATATGAATGTGCCAGTGAAACTTAATTGTAGGTGGGGCTTAGGTTGGAGGCTATAAGAAAAAAAGTCAGGGAGGCTTCTTGATGAAATAGCTGAGTAGTAGGGAAAGATAAGAACCAACAAGAAAGTGCTTAGCAGTAAGATCATGCTGGTTTATCAGATAGAAGAGAATCAACAAAAATTGGATCTTCTCCTTTTTCACACCTTAGATAAATTATTTGTATAACTAGTTAAGATCAGCTAATGTCCATAGAAATGGATACAGACTTAAACATTTGTGGCTCACGTCTTTATGTTCACTTAGATCTGCAAACCTTCTCAGTTTCCTTAATTAATGGCATTATTTGATTGGAGATATCATCTGAGGAGTCTGACTACTTGAGGTGAAATGAGACACTTTAAAAGATGTAGAAACATAAATATAATTTGTGAATTTGTTACCACAATCTGATGGAGCTTGCTCTGTGCCCTCAAGAGCATTAGTGATAAATGAGGACTTAAGTGTGTCCATGTCTCTAGAAGTTCATGATTAAAGCACAAGGGAAAGTTAGAAAGCCAATACGAGAACAAAAAATGTTTGAAAAATGACAACTCATTTATTCTATGAATTTAAAATAAGTCAAATAAAAGGAAAGTTTAGGAGTCACAATAAAAATAAATAAGAGGATCACTGTTAAATGAAAATAGAAGGATTTTAAATTCTTTCGATTGAAGGGCAAGGAAAGTTTGGTATCCCACTCTGAATTCGTATGAAACTCCTAGAACTGAAGGGAGTTACTTAAAAAATTGGAATACTTATTTCTGAGGTATTCCTAGATGTTTCTATTCTGTCAGCCTATTTGGGGTGTGTGTTGTTCTCTCTGGAACCTATACAAATGGAAATGTATGTGTGCTTTTGGGTAATTTGAAGTCCTTCGGTTTTTGAATTCCCATTACCGCATCATCCAAACACCTACTTATCTTTATCATGTCTACTGCCTGTATTTGGCTAACCTTTAGCTGCTAACCACTTCCCACTGAAGTGCATCTGCTTGGTACTTAGCAGCTAGCTGAGAAGATTCTTCCTTTCCAATCAACGCGACTACAGCATGAAATGAAGACACAGAATGAGAGGTAGAGAGAGGAAAAGAAGGGGAGGGAGGACTATTTCTATTTTTAAAATCCTCTGACTTCTTATGTGTTCTGGAAGGACTATTAATATTTCTTCCTAACTCTTCTGCACTGCTAGGCTCCCCGTTTTTCTCCCACCCTTGCACCTCCCAATGCAGGCAAAGTTTTGAATCAGCAGATTCAGGGCTCGAGCAGTAAAGAGCTATTGAGGGACAGGCTCTGATAGCATTATGGCCAAACATGGAACCATTTTCTGTGGCGAATCGCTGAGTTCTACCTGGTTATCTCTTGCCTTGCACATCACTTCCAAATGACATGCTCTCAGTCTGGGCAAAAATGAGAGTTTTTTTTTTAAAGAACTAGGATTTCAATAACATGTGACGAAAGGATGAGATTACTTTCTGAGGTAGGGGAAGGCAGGGAGAAATAAGGGAGGGAGAGGAAGAGAAAGAAAGAAAAAGAGGCAGGGTGTATGGGAGAGAGGAGGGAGAATTATGTATCCTTAGAGCTCTTGATTACATGTGTCTTTGGTTTTTGGAATCAGTCCTAACTTTGGGGGAAAATAAGTCATCTTAATTTCCTTTATTCATCTTCTTTCCTCCTCCTGCTTGTCTCATCTGTGGCAACTATAGTAGATGTTCTAAGTACTCTTGGGTCATTTATAGGCACTTCTGTAATTTGGCTCATGAAATATTGTGAAACAAAGAGGAAACTCATACTATTATTATGCCTTCTCCAATACATAGAGTGACATAGGCAATAGAGCCCTTCAGGAGAACATATCTATCTGAAATGGTCAATTAGAAAATTTAGATACAGCAGTTTTTGAAGTGAAGCTAGTAGAAACCTTTTATTTCTGCTTCTGAGAAAGCTGTAGCTTCCAACAATCTATACTCTCCTATGCCCGCCACCCCCTCTGTGGGGTTTCCAGAAGTGAGGACATAGTTTAATGCTTCATATGTGTAATAAATTGGCATTTTTATGATGTGAATTTTAATGAAGAAATATGAAGAGATGAAAAATTAGATAGTTTTGCACAGTCTTGTGAAATTTAAAAACAAAAATGAAAACTAAATATTCTTAATAAATGTGTATAGTTACTTCTACATATTTCCTGCAAAAAAGACACATTATCATTTCAATTTGACTGTGATATTTATTTCTCTCAGTTAGGCATACAGATTCATAGTCTGAAATGGGTTGTACGTACTATGAACTGAAGTTTCTCATAGCATTTTACATCGCTACAAGTGAGGCAAGTGGGGACAAGTATAGGCTCTTCTAGATGGTCCTATCTTCTGGGGGATGAGCGCAATTACAAGAAAGGGACATAAGGAGATGCGATAGAAACAGGAGCAGAACTCCGTCAAGAAATCATCACAGAGACGAAAGCATATAATGGCATCTTGTGACTCAATTCCTAACAAACTGTATGCAAGGTCATAATTTAGGGTAATCAAAAAAATGGAAATCTACACATACAAATTGCATACATAGGCATGCTATTCAAAGAAATTGAATAATATATATTCAAGCTAACACAGTTAGAATGTCTATGCATAGCCTTCTAAACCACTTCTAGGCAATTTATTACATATACTTGATACAATATTCTTTGTATCTTCACACATGTGACTCATACTTACTTTTTCACTTTATAGATATTGAGGAAGTTTTCAGGTCAAGAAAGAATGGAATGCATCTCATTCTTTCCAAAGATGCATTACTTTTCTTAGTATGGGTATGTGTGATTGATATAAGACACTTAAAAGATGCTTTTTTAGGTCGTAGTGAACTTGTACTTACAAAAAAGGTTGCAGTATTTTTTTTTCATAGAAAATTGTGACAACATATCATTTCTTACATTTATTTTGAAATAACTTCCAACATGCAAAAAAGGTAAGAATAGTACAAAAGACCCCACTAAGAATGGTACAAGAAACTCCCATGAGATCAAAATTTAAAAAGAACATACATTCTCTCCTCTTCCTGTACATTATATGTGCTATTATTATCATTTCTATGAACAATATAAGAATTATTTTCAATTTTTTCAGTTTTTCTTCTCCGTACTACCTACCATATAATTCTTATTTTGATTTTTTTGGGGGTACAAGGAATAGAACTCAAGATCTCTTATTTTCCAGGCAGTCACTATGCCACTGTGCTATAATCCCAGCCCTTCTACTGTACATTTCTTTTTTTTTATGGTCAGCTCAGCCTAGCCTGGGCATGGGGCTGACTTGGCATGTAGTGCCAGGGATCAAACCACTCTCCCTACAGTTGCCTAAGCTTGCCTAAGCAGGTGCTTTAGACCACTGAGCTATCTTGCAGGCCCTCTACTATACATTTCTATGGACATATGTATTCTCTTACATTACCATAGCACAATTATACATTAAGAAAGTTTAGCCAGGGAGATAGCTCTGTAGAGTAAGTGCTTGTGTGGCAAGTGAAAGGGCCTGAGTTCAATGCCTGGTTCTGCTGAAAAAAAAAAATGAAAAGAAAAAGAAAGATAAAAAGAGAAAGTTTATCACTGATATATTATCTAAATTATAGTAAAATGGTTTGGTTTGTAATCTCATAATTATCCCAATTACCTCCTTGATATGAATTTTAATTTCTGGTCTGGGCTCTAATTCAGGATCATGAATTACAGTTAGGGGCTTTATTGCTCTTTTTACTTTTTGTAGCTTTATAAAGATGTATGTGGTGTGATCAAAATGTAGAGTGAGCTGGCTGGATTCTACTCCAATCAGCACCCAGGCCCGGCATGTGTGTAGGGCCTTCTGAGCACTCACCAAAACCTCCTTCAAAAACAGGCCTGGTGTGAAGCCTTACAGCAGAACTCCCTGCAGAAAGGAAAGGGGCTAGAACCACCCAACTAATCAAGGAGCAGAACATCTTGTCAGAGGGGTACAGTGGGCCCGCTTCCATGGGCTGCAGCAGGAAGAAACAGAAGACAGCAGCCAGACCTAAGGCAGGCCCACCTGGATGAGTTTGAACTTGGTAGAAATGGACCTGGTAAGCTGAGACATGTTGCTAGACCCAGATATATGAGAGAATTGTCTCTATTTCTCTCTTAATTGAGAGAGGGGGCAACTAGTCTGCCTGGAAGACTATAAGTACAAAAGGAGAGGTGATCAGACAGAATTTAGGGAACTAATCTAAGTACAAATTCCCAATGTAGTATTTGCTTTGCTATACAATCATAGTGTTTGTTTTTAGGGTCTAACAGGCAAACCCATTAGATATAAAAGATTTCTCAACTGCTAAATCCCACTACCCATTACTAGTGTTACCAAATATAGTTCTGTAAATACAAGACTGTAACTGCCTCAAACATATGATCTCTCCTGGGTAATAATATCCATACATGCTAAGGTCATAACTGCACCAAAGCTCTACACCAAAGATAGTGCTGTATTAAGTGACAAAAAGAAGGATTAAAATGCATTCTCAGGCCTCAAGCAACCCAGAACAAATGCAGTAGATGCCAGCATAGAAGAAATTGGAAATCATGCATCTGAAATATCTGAAATAATAACATCTGAAATAAAGAAATGACTGCAGAGCGAAATTGAGGAAATTAGATCAGAAATAATCTCTGAAGTAAAAGAAAGAAAGGATAACTATAATGAAAGAATTACTAAGTGCTTCTAAAGAAGACACTTATAAAAATACAGGAGAATGGAAAAATGATGAAATCCTTAAATGAAAAATATAGGAAAGAAATAGAATGCATGAAGCAGATTCAAACAGATACAGAAAAATTAAAACTTCAATCACAAAGTGGCAAAACCATTTGAATGAAAGTGAAGACAGAATCTCAGAATTTGAAGACACCATTGAAACTAGTGAAAAGGCAAGGAAAGATCTTTTAAAAACAACTAGGATGCAGAAAAAATAATTCAACAACTGCAAAACAATGCAAAGATGAACAAGGTAAAACTAATGGGCATTAATGAGAAAGAAGGAGTCAATACAGATGGTGTAAAAAGAATATGGGCAGAAGTAATAGCAGATTTCCCACATATGAGGAAACAATCTGAAATTCAGGTAAAAAAAAGCATGTAGAACTCTAAATAACATCATCTCAATCGAAAACACACAGAGACATATAATAATCAAGATCCAAGAAATCAAGCACAAAAACAATATATTAAAATCCACTAGAAAAAAAGGTATCACATTTAAAGGAAAATCCATCAGAATAATGACAGATTTCTTTTCACAAACCATCAAGTCAAGAAGAACATGGAGCAAAGTACTTCAAGTTCTCCAAGAAAAGAATTCAAGCCCAGACTGCTACACCCTGCAAAACTCTCTTTCAAGCTTGAGGGAGAAATGAAATACTTTTATGACAAAGATAAACTGAAGAACTTCATGAGGACAAAGCCAACTCTATACAGACTACTAAAAGATATTGTACAGAGGGCCCAAACAGAGCACAACTCCATGAATGAGAATGGAAAGAGTCCACCAAAGAGGGCAAACAATTAAACACAGGAGAAAAAGTGATATACAACAGTAGGCAAATAACATGTCAATCATAAGTCAATACATATCAATATAATTATCAATGTAAATGGACTCAATTCATCAATTAAAAGAAATAGACTGGGAGAGTGGATTAGGAAGCAAAATCCAACAATACACTGTACACAAAAAAACACACTTAACTCATAAATAAATTCATTGGCTAAAAGTCAAAGGATGGAAAACAATACTACACACCCCAGCACTGCTGAAAAAAGGCAGTGGTACCAATCCGCCCTGCAGGCAGTCTGGACTTCAAACTAAGAATGATCAAATGAAATAAATAAGGCCACTATGTACTTGTTAGGGGAAAAATACAAGAGGAAAACGTAAAAGTCACAAATATGTATGCACCAAACACAGGAGAGCCCAACTATGTAAGACAAATCTTAATGGATATTAAAAGTCTAATATGCAATACCACATTCTTAACAGGAGATCTTAACATCCTCTTATCCCAAAAAGATAAGTCAAGCAAGCAAAAAATTAAAAAGTAACAGAACTGAACCAGACTTTTGAACAAATGGACTTCATGAAAATATAGCGTGTTCCACCCAAGCACATCTGAATAGTTTTTTCAGCTACACATGGGACATTTTATAAAATAGACCACATAGGTCATGCTTAAGTATATGCAAGAAAACAGAAATTATCCTATGCATATTGTCTGGCCACAATGCAATGAACCTGGAAATAAACAACAAAAGAAACCACAAAACCTCATAAATTCATGGAAATTAAACAACACCCTCCTCCAACCTATGGTTATAAATGAAATTAAACAAGAAATTACACAATATCTACAATTCAATGAAAATTCAAGCACAACTTATCATAATTTATGGGATGCAATGAAAGCAATGCTTAGAAAGAAAATTATAGTTGTGAATTAGGAAAACAGAAAGGGAACAAATAAATACCCTAATGCTACACCTCAGTCATCTAGAAAATGAAGAGCCAAATGTGAAGCCCAAAGACTGGAGGAAATCATCAAGATTAGAGCAGAAATTAATGCAATTGAGACAAAGAAAACAGTACAAGGAATTGACGATTCAGAAAGCTGGTTCTTTGAAAGATTAAATAAACTTGATACGTCTGGAAAGAAAAAAACTCAAATATAAGCAATAAGGAATGAAAAGGGTGAAATTTCCACAGACCCTGTGGAATTTCAGAAGATCATCAATAAATTTTTTTGAGAATCTTTATTTTTACAGAATTGAAGACACAGAATCAACAGACAGATTCCTACAAAGGTACAAATTAGCAAAACTGAATCAAGAAGACATAACAATTCTCAATAATCCAATAACAGCCAATGAAATTCAAAATGTAATAAAAATCCTACCTGCAAAGAAAAGTCCAGGTTTTGATGGATTCACAAATGAATTCTACAGGAAATTTACAGATGATAAATTCCCAGTACTCCACAAACTCTTCAATGAAATTGAAAAGGAACCAATTCTCCCAAAATCATTCCAGGAGGCAAGTATTATACTGATACCAAAACCAGGGCAAGATGCAACTAAAAAGGAGAACTACAGGCCAGTCTCCCTCATGAACTTAGATGTGAAAATCCCTAATAAAACACTAGCAAACAGTATAATCATAAGGAAGATTACACACCATGACCAGGTAGGTAGGATTCATCCCTGGGATGCAAGGATGGTTCACTATACACAAATCTATAAATGTAATATATTATATCAACAGAGCCAAATCCAAAAACCACATAATCAACTCAATGGATACAGAAAAGTCTTCTGACAAAGTCTAACACTCATCCATGTTCAAAGTCCTACAGAAAATTGGCATAGATGGCCTCCACCTCAATATGATAAAAGCATCTATGACAATCCAACACAATTCTAAATGGGGAAAAACTTAAATCTTTTACTCTACAATCAGGTACAGGACAAGGATGTCCTCTATCACCACTCCTATTCAATATAGTTCTGTAATCATTAGTTAGAGCCATTTGATGAGAGAGAAATAAAAGAAATAAGAATAGATAATAAAGAAGTTAAACTATCATTATCTACAGATGACATAACACTTTACTTGGAAGTCCCAAAAAACTCCATCAAGAAACTACTAAAATTAATAAAAAACATTCAATAACATAGCAGGATACAAATTCAATACCCAAAAGTGAATAGCATTCCTCTACACAGATAACAAACACACTGAGAAGGAAATGAGAGAAATAATACCTTTTACCATAGCACCACAGAAAATGAAATACTTAAGAATTAATATCACTTAAGAAGTAAAATATCTATTCACTGAAATTTACAGAACTCTGAAAAAAGAGATCATAGAGGATTTCAGAATATAGAAAGATATTCTGTGCTCCTGGGTAGGAAGAAACAACATTGAGAAGAGAGCCATACTCCAAGCTTGTTACACAGACTAAGGCAATCCCTATCGAAATACCACCAGCATACCTCACAGATCTAGAGAAATCATTCATAAGATTTATTTGGAACAGAACACCTTAGATTAGCAAAGGCAATCCTGACCAACAAAGGCAATGAAGGAGGTATTACAGTTCCTGACTTTAAATTATACCACAAAGCTATTGTGATAAAATCAGCATGGTATTGGTAAAAATATATACCTGAGGATCAGTGGAATAGGTTAGAAGATGCAAATGCAACTATAAACACATTCAGCCACCTTATCTTTGACAAAGGGGGCAAACATGCTTACTGGAGGAAAGATAGCCTCTTTAGCAAATGTTGCTGGAAAAACTTGCTCTCCACATGCTGAAAACTGGACCCAAGTTTATCACCATGCACTAAACTAAAATAAAAGTGTATTGAATATCTAAACTTTAAAACAGAAACACTAAATCTTTTGGAAGAGAAAGGAGGAGGAAGTCCTGAAGACATAGGGGTAGGTACAAAGCTCATGAACAAAAATCAAGCTGCAGGTAAATGTTAAAAAGTGTTCACTGGGACCTCCTCTTCTTGAGAAATTTTTACATGTCAAAAGAAATTGCCAACAAAGTGAAAAGACCATCCAGAAATTTGGAAAAAATCTTAACTAATAAGAACTCAGACAAGGGTCTTCTATCTAGAATTTATCAAGAACTAATAAACTTTAGGTCCCCAAAATTTAAAGACCCAGTGCAGAAATGGTAATAGGAAATGAACACACACTTCTCAGAGGAAGAAATACAAGAAACCAATAAATACATGAAAGAATGCTCTACATCACTAGCCATTCATGAAATGCAAATAAAATAGCACTGAGATACCATCTTACCTAGAGAAATCATTTCTGTAATGGCTATCATAAAGAAATTAATGGTTACTATAAAGAAATCAGTGAACTACAAATGTTGGAGAGGCTGTGGGGAAAAAGGATCCCTTCTCCACTGCTGGTGGGAATGTAGACTGCTGAAACCATTATGGAAATCAGTGTGGAGACGCCTCAAAAAACTAGGACTGTGAATCCCATTCAGTCCAGCTGTCCTCTTCTGGGAATTTTCCCAAAAGAACTGAAAACATAAGTGATGTATGTTTATAGCAGCACAATTTGCGATAGCCAAATCTTGGAAACAGCAAAAATGCATGTCCCTTGAGGAATGGATGAAAAAGATATGGTATTTTTATACAATGGAGTATTTCAGAGCTATAAAGAAAAATAAACTCAAAGCCTTCATATATCAGTGGATACCATTTGAAGATATAAGTGAAATAAACCATACACACATGTGTAAATATCATATTGTCTCCCTAGTGAATAACTAAAAAGATGAAATAAAAATTGGAAGGCATAACACAGTTAAATGGAAAGCAAGAATTTAAGGATTAAACAACAAAGAGAGAGAGAGAAAGGAGAAAAATGAGGAAATATGGCAGGCACAAAACAATACATTTGTATAAACACAATGGTGAAGGCAATAGTCTTAAGTATCACCATCAGGTTTTTGAAAATAGCTGTTAATGGGTAGAGTTCTGCAACATCCTGCAACTCAATGGTGTCCCAAATTTTCTGATCAAGGAGATGATGGGGCCACAGAGAAAAGTGATCAATGATATATAGTGTGCCTAAGGACAGTCAACTAGAGAGAAAACATTCTCTCAGGCTTCCACAGAGAGCACACTGGTCAAGTAATGGCTGTGACTCATCCAGATGGCTGACACCCACAAAAGATCTGCAAGGTGCTGTGCACGGTTTCAGGGTAAATCTTCAGGGGATTGGACTGGCCTTGTCAGAAACAAAAGTTACATTTTTGGTTACATAGGTCTTTTTTTTTTTTTTTTTTTTTTGGTTACATAGGTCTTTAACTTGGTCTTAACAATCCAGCAGAAATGTATAACCATGAGATATAAAAAGTAATGCCATATTAATATGTTGTGCTGTAAAAGGCTCAAGTGCACAACCTGTAACAATTTCCAATTCTGCTGATAACCCACTACTATTATGGACTACTGGGCTATGTTGGGTTATTTTGCTGAATTTAAGAACCTATAATCCTTAGACTGGCTTGAAGTATGAAAAAAATCCTTTAAAGACCTCTCCAAATACAGCTTCTCTGAGTGCAGTGGAACACCCATCTCTGACAAAAGTAAATAAAAAAGGGAGATATAAATAAAAGACCAATTTGTAGTGAAGAAAATATATTTGTATATACAAAATAATTAGGATAGACACACTACTACTTTTATTTCAATGAGAAGAAAAGTTTTCACTAATATTTAGACAAGATATCATGTCTATATCTTGTCCTCTGAATAACTACCATGAAGACAACAATATGCAATGTATTAATTACTGTAACTGTGCTACTAACCTGTTTTAAAACTGTTTCATTGTTATTTTGTCTTTTTTCATTAAAATGAATAAAAGATTAAAAATGTACAGTGAATGTATAAATTAAAATGTTTACTACAATAAAAGATACATGACAATTCATCCCCCTCAACAATCCTTTTCTCACTTTCACCACACTTGTCTCATCATTCTTGCTACTTTCTGAGGCAGTTCTGGAAATTCTCTTTCACGAGTATTTTTACAAGGTATGATCAACCTATAGTGAAGGCTGCTTCTAAGTGCCATCTGTTAGAAGGGAAGGCTCATAAGAATATATGCTGTGTCCCTCATCCATCCTTTTTCACCAGGTCTGGCAGTTTACAACTTCTTACTCTTTCACATGGTCAAAATTGCCATTGAAAAGTAAATATTTGAATCAACCAGGACATTCAGGCAGCTAGGACTGCTTAACAAGAAATGTACAAAAGAGGGCTTCTAGAACTGCTTCTGAAATTGGCAACAGTGATGGTATAAATGTATTTGAAGTGGGGTAGTATTTGAAGTTAGTAGTTGTATATCCTATATCTATCCTAACTATTTTGTATATACATTATATATATTTATATATCACTAAAAATGGTTCTTTATTCATATCCTCTTTTTTGTTTTGTTTTTTTTCAGAGATGGGTGTTCCACTGCAGTCAGAGAAGCTGCATTTCAAGAGGTCTTTATAAGACCTTTCCATATTTGAAGCCAACTTGATTCAGAGGGATTAATGACAATGTATTTTACTGTAATACATTTACAAAAAGTTAAACATTCATTGTATTTTTCTATCACACATGAAAAAATAAATTACACGTATTTATGGTGTGTACTTTCATTTGTAGGAATTATCATGTCAAAGTTCATATAATGGGCATAGCCATCACTTCTCAAAATTTCTTATTGTCTCTTTGTGATCCCTGCCTTGTTTCTTTTTCATTTTTCAGCCTTTTCCCAAAGATAACTGCTTTGCTTTCTGATATTATTGATTAGTATGACTTTTTCAGAAATTTACATTCATGGAATAATATGCTACATACTCTTTGTTTGAGGATGTGGCATTTTCACTCAAACCATCTTGATATTATTCATGTTGTTGCATGTATCAATGGTTCATTTATTTTTTTTTTGCTGAGAGTGTTATGTTACATCTATGGCATCATAATTTGTCCATTCACCCATTCAGACATTTGCAGATAGTTTTTAGTTTGGGAAGTTACTAATAAGGCTGTTACAAATTTTTCTGTACCAATCTTTGGAGGTAAAGTTGTCCTTTCATTTCTTTTGGTAAATACCTAAGAGTAAAGTGATAGATCATCTTGGGTACATGTTTAACTTGTTGAAAAGCTGGCAACTTTTTTTTCTAAAATAACCATATAATTTTATATTTGCATCAGTAGTATATAAATTCTAATAGTATGATAGATCATTTTATATTTTAGACATTCTAATAAATATGCAGTGTTATGTTATTGTACTTTGAATCTTCATTTCCTTACTGACAAATGATCTTAAGCATCTTGTCATGTACATATTTGTCATGCATGCATCTTTCTAGGGTGGCATGCCTATTTATAATCCATGTTTCTATTAGACATTTATTTTTCTTTTGTGTAAACTGGGCATTCATTTTTAGTAGAGAGATTATCTATTTGCTTGGCTTGTTGTGATTTTTAAATCTATATTAACAATAGTCCTCTGTCTCTTCTAAGCCTTTCATTTACTATTTCTCTTCTGCTATTTATAATTTATCTTTTCATATATAGGAAGTTTTGATTTTTATGAAGTCTATCTATCATTCTTTTAGGCTTCTGGAATTTTCATTTTATATATGAAATTATTTTCAAACTTAGGAGTTAAATGATGTTTTTCTACATTTTCTTTTTGTTTCTAACTTAAAAAATATAAATCATTAATATATCACTGGTATGTTTTATATGTAGTATATGAGCATATTATCTCAATAAAGGCAACCTTCTAAGATATCTCCAAAATGAAGAAACCTTATGTTATGGAACATTCAAAATATTAAATATAGGATTTTTTTATATTTTAGGGAAAATTCTACAGATGTCAGGGTTTCACCATTAGATTGGACTCCTAGTGATCTGCCTGTTTATAGCCTCCCAAGAGCTGGAATTACAGGCATGCGCCACCACGCCTAGTCTCAATTGTCATCTCAGAGTGCCTAGGGGGCAGGGCAGGCACAACAGGCCTGGGAATTGAACCCCTGGTCCCTGCACTGGCTTGCAGGCACTTTAATTCACTGAGCTATTTGGCCAGCCCTAAATGTGGTATTTTAGAGCTACTACTTGAATTTTAGCTACCACAACTAGTAAGTGAACAGAAACTGGGATCTGTGCTTTAGCAATGGTCATACCAAAAGTAATATACAAGGGAGTATAAGCAGAACAAGAGCTATGACTACTAAATTATGTGATACATTTATGCTGGGGGTTAGCTCAATGTTAGGATGTCCACTTAGAAATCACAAGACCCTGGGTTCAATCTTTAACGCAGTCACACACACACACACACACACACACACACACACACACACACACACATACAAATCTTATTAGAATATGCATCCTAATTAATAAGAATATGTTGTATTTAATGTTCAATATTTGTGACTTTGGATTTAATAACAAGGAGATTCTCTGTACATAACAAGAAATCCAGAGATGGGCAGTACTGGCACATATTCAATGACCTAGTGCTACCATTAAGATCAAGCTCTTTGCCTATGTTTCTCCATCCTTGGCATCCTCATGCCTGGTACTTTGTGATTGTAAGGTGACCAATACAACCTCAGAAATCACATCTGTGGCAGGAAGAGGGAGAAAGGTAGAGAATAAGAAGGGTATGTATATCTCTAGGAAAAAAAAAAAAGAAAGTTCTCTAGTGAAACTCTCCTCACATTGTCCATAACTTGTCCATTGGCCTATTGATAGATATACCAGAATGGCTGGGAAAATGAATACTTGGTATTCTAGCACTAGAGTGGGAAGGAGTGGGGAAGGAGATATAAAAGTGATTAGAACTGGCTGAGTTACAATATTGAGTTTATCATATACGACAAACTAGAAAAAATTAATTTGTTTAAGGAAGAGAAGTATTTTAAGAAGCACATTCTGTTATGTATCTCCAGATGATAAAGAATAGAAAAACAAGTCATTTATATTGTTAAACTAGGCCAATGTATAGAATTTTACAAAGAGACTAATTGCAGATGAAGAGTATCTAGAGATGGGGATCCGGTTGCCTTGGGTGGCAGTGAGCTTGTTTACTTGTTCTTTATTTATTTGACATTCTTCTAGATATTACCCATTCAATGCTGTGAGAGTGACACTGTTTTTCCTTTCTTATACATTATTTTAAAAGCCAAGATCAGAGATACTAGTATCTTGCCTCAGGTCACTCAGCTACTAAATATAAACCAGAAATTGAACTCCAGCTGCTTGGCTCCAGATTCGATGCTTTTATACACTTTACCATCCTTCCTTGAGTAAAGACAGGTCAGATCACTTTTAAGGTCCCTTCACAACACTCTTAGAACTAAGTCTGTCTTTAATATCAGGCAAATCTTGATTAAGCCACATCTGTTATTATTCATCACCATTTAACAAATTGATTTTGCTTTTCAGGCCTGGAGAGAAGCCTCTCTATTCAGCTCTTCACAGACGTCTGAGTTAGTGTAGAGCTGTTTTTTATTTCAGGGTCTCATGTACACTTAAATCAAGACTCTCAGTGATCTTTCATAGCTTGAGAGTATAGCTGCTTATTTCCTTCCTTTACTATGTACTGTAATGTCTTTTTAAACAATCTTATCTCTTTGTATATGGAGCAGAAGAAAAAATTTAGGATGAAAATATTTAATAGCTTCTTCACAGGTAGGAGAAAAAGGCAGCCTCAGAAAAGAGATTTTAGCATGTACCACACAAGCTCAGCATGATGCTACGGGTACTGAGTCCTTCACAGTCTTGCATTTTCAAACTGGGGTTCTACAATTTGTCCCAGGTAGCTATATCAAAGAGACCACCTGTAAATCACTTCACTTATAAAACTTCCCCTAAAGAGATGCAATCAAGAGGATTATGAACTCCAGATTGATTTGCAGCTTCTATTTCATGTTAACAGGAGGTTACTAAGCCCACATTTCCTATGGTCTGTTGAAATGAAGGCTTTCAATGGGCTCTTGTCTGTTACCCATGAAGCCCTGGGCAACACAGAGCCAGAGATGCTGACTGATTAGGGGGAGAATCTTGTCAGCATGGCACTAGAAGTTAACTAAGGGCAAAAGCAGGCCAGGGTTCTGTGTGTAGATCTGTGAGGCACCTAAAGGGTAGATCTGGATTCTACCAGTGGCAAGGTAAGGCCGTACCCAAAAAGCTATGGGATGGAATGGCAGGAGTCAATCTCGCAAAGAACTCTAGACCTTCAGGACAGAATAGACTTCTGAAAGCAGAGCAATCCTGAGGGCCAGAGAATCAACTCCAGCTTTGGACTCAGTAGCCTAAGCAGTTTCCTATGGGAGCTGGAGTGTGAAAAGATGGAACTGCCAGATTTATTTCTATTCCTCTCAGAACTCTTTCATAGGTAATCTTCTAAGCTTATTAATTAATGTGTAGCATGCAGTCTTTTACTTGTTTGAAACTCTCTTTTACCTGGTTTCCAGGAGTACCACTTGATCATAATATTTCAGAGGAGGGTACTGGGCAGAGACGAGCTAGCGCAGTAGCCACATTCACTTGCAGAAGTGGGCCAGGGTACCCTCTATTTGTTGCCTCATTTTAGATCCTGAATCTGTAAATGAAAGGAGTAACATTTTCAATTTCATAACTGATTTTGGGTTAAGAATTTTTATATCTTCTTGATTCAGTTTTGGTAATTCATATGTATTTAGGAATCTCCATTTCTTCTGTTTTCCATTTTATGAGAGTAAAGACTTTTGAATTTATGATCTTCTGAATTTCCACAGGATCCATAGTGATTTTACCCTTTACATTCCTTATTGCGTGAATTTGAGTTTTTGTTTCTTTTTCTTTTTTTGGTGAAGTTGTCTAGGAGTTTATCAGTTTTATTTATTCTTTCAAAGAATCAGCCCTTTGATTCATTAATTCTTTATGTTGTTTTCTTTGTCTCAATTGCATTAATTTCTGTTCTGATCTAAATAATTTCCCGCCTTATTTGGACTTTGGCTTGACTTGTTTTTCTTTTTCTTGAGGTACACCATTAGGCTATTTATCTGTTCTTGTTCTGTTTTCCTAATGTGAGAGTTCACCACTGTAAATTTCCCTCTGAGGACTGCTTTCATTTCATCCCAGAGGTTCTGATAAGTTGTATTTGCAATTTGATTATAGATGTGAATGGGAAATAAAGTGCTCAAAAGGAAAGAATAACTAGGATGAAGAAAAGGAGAAAAAAAGGGAAAGCACACACACACACACACACACACATCAGCTAAAATAATTGTATTTTAGCAATTATTTGTTTATTGAAAGGAAAAGTTTATGCTTAACTTTTTGACCAATTTTATCTGGTAATCTGAACAACTACTTTAAAGACAATAATACGCAATATGACATCCATTGTTGAATTCCTATCATCTTGTTTATTGAAATTCTGTATCATTTCTAATCTTTTTTATTCACTTCAAAATAAAATTTAAAAGAAAAAAAAGGTGTAACAGAAGCACAGTTGAATCAAGACTCAGGGAGGTACAGGACAGGAACAAGATATGCACATGGTGATGCCTTCTGCAGCCGTGCGCTGTTGTTCTTGTCACTGTGCCAAACAGAACTTGCCCTATTAGCTGCAGTAACCCCGAGGTTCTGGGGCAATATTCTGAGACAATGCCTGTGAAAGACAGAATCGCTCCAGGGACTAGCCTCAGGAGGCAGGGCAAGCAGGCAGTAAAAGACTAAAAAGAAAAATTAGGAATTTTTCAAAATTTTTAAAAATAGTATTTTTTTTTTCGGAAACAGGAATTGAACTCAGGCCCTTTCACTTGCCAGGGAAGCGCTTATTCTGCTAAGCTATCACTCCAGCCCCTGGGATATTTCTTAAAAATTGAAGCATTTCTTTTGTTAGAAAAATTTGTCTTATTTACACTTCCAGGCATTTCTCATGTACCGTATTTTTTCTCTCCACGTATATACTCAAAAGAGTTGTAGATTTTTTTCCTTGATCAGTATGTCTCTTTAATAACTGGAATTATTAGAGATATACTGATGCTTCCTCTTTCAAATTATTTATATAAATTTTAAATTAAACAAATGGTTGTGGAATACATCCAACATCATTTTTACTTCTTCTGTCTAAAATAGTCTCCCTGTAGTCTCTGTCCTTTAATCTTTATTCAATTAAAATATATTCGTGGTTAATGACTTTAATGTATTTATATACATAGCACAAAGATACATACTTACACTAAGAATCAACTTCCCCCATTTTTGAGTAATTTGTTCACCAACCCTACAATTTATCTACATTTTGGGAGTAATTTGACTTTTCATTCTGAACAATAATCATATTTCTATCACTCTTAATTCTTATCTGAGTTTGAAGGGATATTTTGTAAAAAGGTATCTTTGAAATTGAGGCAAAGACTTCATCCAACATTTTACTGTTTTATTTTTCCTTTCTTCAACTAAGCAACCTTATTTTAAGGAGATCTTATTCCTTCTTTTTCTAAAATTTATTTTAAAGAGAAAAATAATCAAACAGTTTCAAGTCAGATTAGCAGGGCAGTTACAATAATAAATACATTTTATATTGTTGTCTTCATTGTAGTTATTCAGAGTATAAGATATAGGTATGATATCCAAACAATATTAGCTCATTGTTTCTAAAAATGTTCTCTTTTAATAAATTTAAGGAATTCTTCCTACTGCTTAGAATTATCTACTGACTGCACCACATTTTGTCATTGCTTAGTTCTGAAGTTGCCATAGTTTGAAATTTTTCTTTTTTCTTCTCCAAAACTCAGATTGAAACTTAATCTGCAATGCAATGGGGGAGGCTCAGAGGAGATGTCATACATGCTGACACTGAAGGCTTTGAGAGTCTTCACTCTCCTGCCCTACAAGGAATAGAGATGCTCTGCCACAGAGTATGCAGCATACAGGCCGTCATCTTGGACAAGACACGAATCTGCCAACATCTTGACCTTGGACTTTATAGCCTCCGTAACCATGAGAAATAAACGTCTTTTCTTCATGAATTGTTCGGTCTACGACATTTTGTTATAGTAGCACAAAACAGTGTAAAATAGAAAGCATTCCAAAAAAAAAGAAAACACTCCTCCTCTCCTATATGTTGAGCATTTACATGCTTCCTTCCCTTGGTTCCTTTTCTGATTTATGAAGCAGCTCCTGTGCCCTGCCACAGTGGGCAGTTACCACTTGATTCTAGCAACTGGTCTCCAGGGCTTATGTAACCCCTTCAATAAGTAGCTTTGAAAATATTCTTAGTTACTTTTTGGTTCATTATTAAGATTTAAATTGTAAATTTCATAGTGGTCGTAGGCTATTTTCTAGTATTTAATAAATATAAAGTGGATTTTCATTTTCTCAGACATCTATGGAATTAAGTTGTATGATCGTTAGTGCTAATGTGTTTGTCTCACCTCATGGACAAATTGTCTTCACTGTCAGGGACCCATCTGAAATAGTTTTCCATCAAACAACCTCCTTCTATACCTTCTCTAATTTCTCTTATCTAAAAATCTCACTTCCAACCTTTTTCTTAGTGAGGCATTTTGCCAATCTCTGATTGAATAATTAAAGTCTCCTATTATTACTACCTGCCCTAATTTTGCAGCTTCCACACAATCTCAATTAACATTTCTATCTCAGTTTCCTGCTCAGGTGGGCTGTAATATATTCCCATTATGACTTTTTAATTATGTTAGAATGGAATTTCTATCCACAGCGATTCTATAGAAGTTCTATTTCTGATAAGATTTTTATCCAGCTGCTTAGTAGAGCCATACTTTACACAGAACTGTTAGTAAAATGTATTTGTTGATATCTACCTTCTTTTTTAATCTTTTAAAAATTAGTTATTTATCTATATATTTATTCAGAACAAGGTCTTTCTCTGTAGCTCAGACTTGTGATCCTCCTATCAGAACCTCCCCAGCACTGGGATTACAGGGATGCACCACCAGGCCCAGTTTCGGTGGCAGGTTCTGGGGCCCACATGGCATGCAGTACCAGTAATTAAACCTGGGTCTTTGTGCTTGCTGAGCAGGAGCTTAGACCACTAAGCTATCTCCAAACAATTTACAAAAAAAACTCCACAAAGATCAACAAAACACTAGTCAGTGAGAAAATGTAAGTGAGGTAATAAAAAGGTAGAAAGTAAGATGAAGCCAGAATAAACATATGTGCTTTAAATGTGCTGGTGTCTTGGTAGGATGGGATAAAAACCTGCCTCAGAATTTTCCCATGGCCAATATAAAGAAGGAAAACAAGATTAATAACAGGGTTTAGCATGTCTTTGAGGCTAGGGAAAACACAAAGGTTGTACTTCAGAAATTAAAAAAATTTCCCTGAGGTCTTTTTTTATATATTTAGTACAGGATCTACAGGGTCTCATTACACAGATTGGGCTTGTAGTGATCCTCCTGTTTCAGCCTCCCAAGTGCTGGGATTACAAGCATGCACCACCACACCCAGCTTCAATCATTGTCTCAGCAGAGATTGAACCCAGCCCTATGCCTGCCTAAGCAGGACCTTTAGTCTGCTGAACTATCTGGCTGGCCCTACCTGAGGTCTTAATAATATCTTCATTATATTTTTATAGCAAATGCAGCATGCATGCTTCATATATAACATAATTCATTTAGCATCCTAATATGTTTCCACTGTAGGATTATTGCAAAAAATAAAGATGAATAGATTGGTAAGAATATTTCTATTCATGATTCAGGTGAACTTCTGGAGCAGTACTGGGTTCAAGGTTATTAAATGACCAGCCTTTAGGTACTCTGCGTGTTCAGTTGAATGCATAGCATGATATTCTAACACTAACTGAATAAAGGTTGACTGTCACAGTGGAGAAGGATCATTGCAGGAACTTTAACCAAAAGAAAAATCAATTTTCCTCTACATGAAATACCCACATGGAGATGAAATTTTATACATAAAGCAGTTAGGGGCCTTAGCCAATATTTTGGTGAACCAGTGATTGAGGCCACACTAGTACTTGTGACCAACCTAAGATATGTTGATAATGTAGACTCATATAGTAAAGTACCCCTAACTATAAACAATATGCCACCAGGTCAACTACCCAAAATAAGCTGGAGATAAAATGTTTCCTTTAGCAGTTTATAAAATCATTTACAAAAGTATTGTTAAACCACTAGACTTGGAACCAACCCTGATACAAGATTTTTGTTGGTGTTCTTTAACTATAGATTAGCTATTAAATGGTAAAAAAAATATTTACTGAAATCAATTACTTTCATTTTGGGATAATTGATCCTGTTATCAATTACTAGTGCCTGGAGGTACTCAACAGGTAAAGGTAATACCTCATGAAGACTTTCCTGTTCTTGGTGATAAAATAATATTGGTACATAGGCTTTTTCTGTGTTTTCTGTGGCTTATGGTAGAGTGTTGGGTAGGGAATAGATAAGGGATTTGGATACAGCAGAGGCAACTATGATCTCAAATTGAAGTTAAACATAAGGTGTGGGGAACAGAGTATAAACCTGTTTTGTACTTCTAGAAATTACCAGCCCCATCGTGCAACTATCTGACTCAGAGATTCAAGGGAACATTGTGTGCAGATTTAGTGTAAATGGCTATAATATAGGATTAATATAAGCATATTATCCTCTATAACCAATTCTTTCCCAGAATCCCTAGGAAAAATAAACAAAATTGAGTGTCTGACTGATAAAAATACCACAAGGGTGCTTTTAAGTCTACAAATGGCCAATACCAGAGTAGGTACCTAAGAGACCAGTTTGCTGTTTATATAGGATGCCATCTAGCAATTATCTGAGAAGAAAGTTGGGCACACTGCCTAAGAATCAAAACAGTCTGCATTTGGGAGACAATAATGGACTGTGATTTGAAAATATATGAGAAATAATAAGCCCAGGGCTAACATCTGACTGGATGGGGGAAAACTGAAAGCATTTCCTCTAGAAACAAGGGTTTCTATATCAGTTCTATTTAAAATATTACTTGAAATTTTACCAGAGCAATTAGGAAGTAAAAGGAATACAAGTTGGAAAGGCAAAGGTCAAATCATATATTTGCTAATACTATGATATTTTGCTTAGAAGATTCTAAAAATTCAGAAGACTTGATTAACAAATTCAATGAAGTGACAAGGTACAAAAATCAAGACACAAAGGTCAATTGCTTTAAATTTTTAAAAAATGTACCTAATTATTTATTTCATACAGAGTCTTACTACACAGCTCAGACTCACAGTGCTCCTCCTGTCTTAGCCTCCCCAGGGCTGTGATTACAGGTGTGTGCCACCACACTGGTTTTGGTGGCCAGCAGGACACGTGTTACCAGGGATCAAATCCAGGTCCTTGCACTTGTCAGGCAGGTGCTTAGACTGTTGAGCTACCCCCCAGCCCTCAGTTGCTTTTATATATATATACCAATAACAGCCTCACCAAAAAGGGAAACAGAAAATAATTCTGTTCACAAAAGCTTTTATTTAAAAAAAATCCTAGATATAGTCTAATCAAGGAGGTGAAAGATCTCTACAATGAGAAAAATCGTAGAACAATAATGTGAAAAATGGAAGAAGGCATTAGAAAATGAAAAGACTTATTTTTATGGATTGAAAGAATTAATGTTGTTGAAATGGACATATTAGTGAAAGTGATCTACAGATTCAGTGCACACCCTGTACAAATATCAGTGGCATTCTCAAGAAAAGAAAGAAAAAGAGAGAAAAAAATTGCATCTTAAAATTTGTATGGCAACATATATGACTAATTGTGATAGAAAAAAAGCAGTGGTGGTGCTCTAATAATACCCAGTCTTCAAACATACTTTGAAGGTACAGTAACAAAAAAATAATCTTTCTTGCATAAAATAGACAGGTAGACTAATGAAATGGAGAATGCAAGAACAAACCCACATGTTTTCAACCATCTGATGCCAGACAGGTCAAAATTATACACTGAAGAAAAGACAGCCTTCTTAACAAATGGTGCTGGTAAAACTTTATATCAATTTGTAGAAGATTGAAACTAGATCATGGTGCTATGAATATTTATGTACAAGTTGAGTGGACATACATTTTCATTTTGTTAATGTATACTCAAAGGTGAAATTCCCGAGCCATGTGACATCCCTGTGACTTTGTGAGGAGCCCAAATGGGTTCTCAAAGAAGACACATGTCTTGGTTACTTTGCTCTCATTACTGGGACCAAATACCTGATGCCCAAAATTAAGGAAGGAAAGGTTCATTTAGTTCACAGTTGGTGGATGTTTCAGTCCATACTCAGATGACTCCAAGGCAGAGTGGAACATGATAGAATTCTCGGCGGCAGAAAAATAGCAAAACATCAAGAGCAAAAGGGATGAGTAACAACACAGCAGAGGCTAGCCTCTCTCCTTTACTTGTACTGTCTTCAGGCTACCTGCCCCAGGGTGGCCTTAGCACTTACATCCACAGTCCCAGCAGTACTCAGGCCCATAATCCTAAGCCTTGGATCATAAACTAATCATAAACTCTAGAACCACACCTCAATAACTGCATAAGGCTTTGGGGAGACAAATACACACTAACCATAACAATACAATATTATGCTCCACATTCCCACCAGCAGGGTACAGAGCTTAACCTTCTCTATATCTTTGCTGACATTTGTTATCATCTGTATTTGTTGTTTTGTTATGACCACCCTCGTGGAGGTGAAGTGATATTTTATTGTGAGTTATATCTGTATTTCATTACTGACTAATGTTGAGCTTCTTTTCATGATTTACTGCACATCAGTACATTTACTCTAGAGAAATTCTATTGTATTCTTTGGCATCTTTTTAAATTAGGGGCATTTGCATGTTTTGTTATAGGGTTATAAAAATTTTGTATGTTTTGGATGTAAGTACCTTATACAAATATAATTTGTAAGACTTATCTCCCATTCATAGGATATTTCTTTATTTTCTTTAATAATGTTTTTGAAGCATAAATGCTTTTGACTTTGATGAAATCTACTTTATTATTTCTTCTGCTTTTGTGGCATATGTGAAAACTATTACTCAACTATGTCATCCCAGTGTGGGTGACCTCTGTTGTTCAGAATAGGAAGTCAAATTAAGTCTGTGTGATATGACATTGCTCTTTAAAGTTTCTGTTCTTATCTAGCTTTTTGAGATAAGGATTCCCTATGTAGCTCAGGCTGGCATAGGACTGGTGGTATTTCTCCTACCTCAGCCTTCTGAGTGCTGCCATGCCCTCTTCTATTTTACTTTTGATGGTATGACTGTGGTGTTTGTAGGGGTGAATCCATTTATTCTACTTGGAGTTTGTTGAACTTCTTGAATATTCAGATTAATATTTTCAATCAAATTTAGGATGGCTTAGGTCATATCATAGTGAGTGGTATTTCAGAGTTCCTCAAATCTGTTCATTTTTTTTTGTTCTGCAGATTGAGTATTGTCAGTTCTCCTATGTTTAAATTGATTAATTTTTTCTTATATTGGCTAAAATGCACTGTTGAGCCTTTATAGTACTTTTTAATTTCCTCTTGTTGCTCTTTTTCTCCTCATCTTCCTTCTTTTTCCTCTCCTCCTCCTCCTTTTTCTTTTCCCACTTTTCAACACCAGGATTTCTATTTGGTTCTTTTTATCTATAATTTCTAGCTTCTTGGGGAATGCCATTCACATGGTTTCCTTAACTATTTAAACATGTCTTGTCTTTGAGAACATTTATGACAACTGATTTGAAGTCTTAACCTAGTGCATTCACTCTGCACTACTTAAAATGGTTTATATTGACTGTTCCTTCCTCCTCCCAGCATAGAAGCCTTAGCTCCCTATGTTTTGGTATGTCTAAGAGCTGTTTTGTTGAAAACTATACATTTTAAACAACACAATGTGTGAGGTCTAGAAATCAGATTCTCTTCCTAGCCCAAGATTTGTTGTTGCTATTTGCTACTGTTATTATTGTTGTTTTAATAACTTGATTCAAATTTTAATTCCAAAGGTTTGTGTTCTTTATTGTATATAGGGATTAGTCTGCTTAGCTGCAAAGCAATAATTATATGAAGATTTCCTTAAATACTTAGAATCACTAGGTGCCTTAGCCTCTATGGAGGCTCTGTACCCGTTTTTCTGACAAAGGCTCTGCGAATAGACTTGCTAAACTCAGTGAACTCTGACTCGAGGGAAATAAAGACAAGCCCAGGAAATAAAAGTTTCCAATCTGCTTTTAGCCAGGTCAAATAGCGTCATTTCTACCGACAGTGACTGCTTGACTAACAGCTACTATATTTTTAAGGGTGTTGGCTTTCAAAGTCATCACAGCTAGGAAGAGGGACATGGAAGCAGGATTAAATATCAAGAGATTGCTGTTATTACACGGATCCAATTATCTTTCTTGAATTAACATTGAACAGATCATCGTAAGTTTTTAGTTAATTTCTAGAGATCTGAAAAACTTGATTTTGACCTCTTTGCCATTATAGCACTCTCACTGATCGTGTGAAGAAGTGAATTTTTAGAGGCCCTACTCCACTCTTTCACATCTGAAGCCTGTATCATTTCCTTTCTATGTAGTTGTTCAACAATACAATTCATCAAATATATTCTTGATTGAAATAGTTTCATGAATAGCCTGTTTTTCTTCCTTCTGCTTGGAGCAACCACAACTTTTAAAGCCACTTCTTTGAAGTTTAGAAAAAAGTGAGGGCAGGCTGGAGGGATGCTCCATTGTCTAACTGCCTACCTGCAAGCATAAGGACCTGTGTCCAACCCAGGTACCACATGATGTGCCAGCCCTGGAATTCCGGGTGCACTGTGCTGGCCACCAACCCCAGGTGTGGTGGCACTCAGCACAGGAGAGGCTGAGACAGAAGGATCACTATGAGTCTGAACTGTGTGGCAAGGTCCTGTACTAAATCAATAGATAAATAAATGATTAAAAGAAAACTTTTATACTCCAATTACCCCACAACGAATTGACTATCAAGGAGACATCTTCCATTGCAGAGGATGCCATCATTGCTACCAGCCTGACAACAGACATAACCAGGAAATAAGCCCATTATGAAGCAAAAACACTGTGTGATTCTTGCTTGTGTGAGGAACCTACGGTGGTCCAATTCATAGAGATAGAAAATAGTGGTTCCAAAGAGCAGTAGGAGGAGGTAATGGAGAGTTGGTCAGTTTGTATGTGTTTAGTTTTACACAATGCAAAGTATGCTAGACATTGGTAGCACGGTGACATAAATGTACTTAACAGTTTTAAACACAGTTAAAAAAATTACAATGGTAAGTTTTGTGTTTTATATTATACACCCTCATCCCTATATGTAATTGATTTTCCTTTGTATAAATAGTAAAATATATATGAGCAATTATATAAATGTATTAATATAATATCCAGTGAAGCCCAGTAGTAAACATTTAACATTTAGTCAGGGATCGGTGGCTAAGGAGAGCTGGGAAGACTCACTCAGAGATGGCTCTGAAATTGGCCAGGTGTTTAAATAGGAGCCTGTGAGCATGATAAGAAAATGATGCAGTGCAGAGATTCCAGGGAGGAGCTTCAGCTTTGTAGCTACATATGCCCTGAGACATAGTGCCCTTCAGCCCTGGGAGATGAACTCGGATGATGGTGGATTTGGGTTTCCCTATGAGCCCCAGCTGATTCCAGGAGTCAGGGGATGACAGGCTTGATTCTAGGTTATATGGGCTGCACTTTAAGAACTGGTCATTTGCTTTGGCTTACTCTTCTCATTGGAAAAAAAATACATAGGAAAGAACCTGAGACCACGTTATTCTCTATCTAAGCAGGGCGACTGAGGCCTGGAGGAGGTTGTTTTACAGAGAGACTTTTTTCAGCAAGATTTTGATAACATGAGTTTATTGATCATACATATTCTGCTACCCATCTACTCATTTGCACGCTTCAAATGGAGAGAATGACCAGGAAGCTTGATCCAGGGCAATGAGAAAACCACTGCCATGACACTCAGATAGCATCTCACACTTGTCACCAGGAGTCTTCTGCCATCTGTCTAAGGGAACAATCTGACAGAGCACACAGGATGAAATTTTGCTAGCTTCTGTCTTTAGATAAGGACGCTATCACCAGCTGAACATATTTTATGTATAACCTACCAGCTGCAAAGACCATTCAAGCATTATGTTTAAATATATTCGATAATATCTTGAATTCCTGTTAACTCTTGCCAGTGTATTTGGACTTTGAAGAAACATAAAATAATATTCTATAGCTGCTCAAGTTAAAAACAAAAACATTCATGAAAAATGGCTGTCATCTGTCCCCTAATGGAAGGGGTAGGGGCCCAGATAGGTGGCTGCATGGAGTGTTGCACAGAGACTATTATGCAAATATTTGAAACGGGCTCTTTGTCTGTCTGCTGATGGAACACAGAAATAGAGATGCCTCAGAGCCAGAGTTTCTTTTCACTTCTTTCTGTAACCCAACAGTTCACTCACTGTTGGCAGATCTTGGGGTTAAGTCTCCTAGTGTATAGTTTTGAAGAAGGTCAGAATCATCACTTAGAGAAATTAGAATGTGAATTCTAATTAGAATGTGAATTCAGGCTGATCCACAACATTACTGTTATTCTCTTCCAGAATCTGTACAAGGTAGTGTAAATTTTATACCTTGAGTATCTCAACATAAAACTTATAATACAGTTTAATTTCATTCCTAAAGCATCTTGAATGTATTTTTTTTCGATATTGGGAATTGATCCCACGAAGTGCTGAGCTACCTTTCCAGCTCTTTTTATTCTTTTATTTTCAGACAGGGTCTCACTGGGTTACAGGGGCAACCTTAACTGTGGTGCTTCTGCCTCAGCCTCTTGAGGAGGCGTGATTACAGGCATGTGCTACCACACTTGCCCCAAGTTGCAAATTTTTTTCAACAATGGTCATAAAAATGGTTTATTGATATAGTATTCCTCCTTTTCAATCAAACTTCAGTCACTACTTAAAATTGAGGATTCCCTAGCTCATCATTCATTAGTTAATCGTTAGTTGAAATTATAGTATAAAGAAG
Organism: Ctenomys sociabilis; assembly: GCA_004027165.1. Classification (NCBI taxonomy): domain Eukaryota; kingdom Metazoa; phylum Chordata; class Mammalia; order Rodentia; family Ctenomyidae; genus Ctenomys; species Ctenomys sociabilis. The sequence continues at coordinate 27,215 of PVKA01013175.1, forward strand.
AGCTTTTCCTTCTCTTTCTTTATTTTTATGCCTGTTTTTACTTATATTTATTTACTTCCTGATTCTTAGTCTATTCAATAAGCTAGTCATTACTTTGAATATTTATGCCAGTACCCACAAGATCATTATTTGGCCAGTGGAAACTCCTTCAAAATACCTCCTATATCCTTTGGACATTTCTCAATGATTTTAAACATTGTTCTTCAGGCCAGTAAAATTCTCCAGATATGTCTGAAGTGTTTATTCACCAGTTCTGGTATTAACTATTTCTCCAAATGTATTCAGTTCATTGTGGTAAATATTGGTATTTGTGTTAGGTATATTCATTGCTTCTGGAATATAAGAGCTTCTAGATTCTCATAGAGAATCTAGATTTAACCTCTCATGGAGGTTAAATCCAGAAAATGTCTTTCTGTGCTTATTTCTGTGCAAGTATCTGCATTTTTCACACTTCACATTGATGACTTTAGTTCCAATTCAATGCTAGAGGGCACATTTTAGTCTTCATTATTTCTTTTTAGATCTCAGTATCTTCAATAGATTCACTAATTTGCTTAAGTGTACAATATAAACATGACAATTTTAGATTTGCTGATATATTCTTGTGAGAAGATCACTTCTGTAAACTGGAACCCAATATCTAGGATAGAGAAGGAAGAAATTACAATTAAGTATATAAATCTGAAACATATAATTCAGGGCATTTTGATCCATAGGGACTTCTCTCTCTAACACATGCTATTTTATCACTTTACTTTCTCTGCTGGAAACATAGGATGCCCTGGTATTAGAGTGAGTGGGTACAGAAACTTAGAATTCAGGACCATCCAAGACTTTACCTTATGTATCTCTTCATTTGGGTTGTCTTCATAACTTGATGATAAAATGATAATCTTGAGCATAGTACTGTCCAGAATTATTCTAATGATTTATTAAACCTGGAGAAGTTGTAGAGAACTTTTAGAATTTATAGCTGTTATGGTTTGTGTCTAGTTGTCCCTCCCAAAGCTTCAATGCCTGAATGAAACTTAAGGGAAACAGACTTGCTCTCTGCAGCCACTGCTGATGCTACTCGTGCCCTTTTGCTCTTGTTGTTTTGCTATTGTCTGCTGCCATGAACTGCTGCTCTCTGCCATGTGCCACTCACTCTGCCTTGGGGCCTGCTGAGTATGGACTGAAACTTCCACCAATTGTGAACCAAGTAAGCCTTGCCTTCCTTCATCTTAGGTGTTGGCTGTTCGTCCCAGTAATGAGAGGAGAGAAATCAAGACACTAGGCAATTAATGAGAAGTGTGAATGGCTTGGGGCCTCTCAAGGATGGCTGGCATCTGAAGAAAGGGCTGTTTTGTTTTGGACCATATTATTAATTCTGTGAAGTTAGACACTAATCCAGAGTTCTAGTGTATCACTTGGTGTTAGACTATTTACCATTTTCTATATTGTTAACTTCTGCTCTACATGCTAATAGTTCCTACCAGTGATTACCTTGGATTCCCTCTCGCTTTGTTTTGGTAGATTCCTAGAAGTTCATATTATAGATTTAAAACATTTCTTTTTATCTTAATGTAAGACTTAACAAAACAAGTTCTCTTACAAATATCATGCCTATTTGGATATATTACATTTCATCAGCATCCTGTCCTAAATATACTCAAACTCCCATTGTGATTTCTTCTTTGGCCCATGAATTATGCAGAAGTTATTTTTATTTACCAATTATTAGAGGATCTTCAAATATTTTATTTGAAGATTTGTCAGAAATCCCATTACATCTCTATGTTTGAAGAGTTTTTAAAATATGTATGTGTTTTTATTTTATGTATTTATGTAGTGTCCTTCTGGCCATATCATTCGTCCTTATTCCTTATGGAAGCCTGGTGCCCGGCACACTCTCTGAGCGTTTTCTTTTTTGAACAGAAAAATAAACTCTTGAAAACACTAAAATTTTTGTAAAGATGAAGAGGTTTTAGGAAGAATAGATGAAGGAAATAACTGCAAGATACACCATTGCTTCTTAACAAATTTTCTAGAGGTCAGTTTTCCTACTCTGGGCCATGCCTCTAGAATTTTATTGTTTAATGTGAACATATTTTACACTGTAAGGGACAATAGGAAGAGGATGAGCACTTATAGTCTGGTTTGGAATCTAAATATACACTTGTAAACTTGAATGTGACACTTATTGTGCTCAACCTTCTCTAAATATCTTTCTTTCTCCTCTTATAGGTTACAATTAATTTTGATGAAATGCTGGGTTAAATATCATCTATCTTATACCCTAAGGCTATTCATCTTAAACAAGGAAAGAATGATTGAAAATTACTTAATCTTTCATAAGCAAGTTTGCCTAGAAAAGGAGCCATCTTGCCTAATACCAAAAAATTTTCACTAAATTTAATAAATTTTGTTCATGGTCTCAATAATTTAGGAAACGTTAGCAATGTCATCAAATCATTATTTTTAAAAAAGAAGCATTTTAGTGTTTTGTTGACTAAGTGCCATGAGCTATATGATTTAAAACTCATATATCAAGTTCTATAACATGCAAGTGAAGTATTAATCAATTTTGTGTAAATTTTCTATGATAGGGAAGCACTTATCATGCCTTGGAGGCTCTGTAGTAAGGACTGGCCCTCTTCATAAAATGAGAGGAAAATAAGTAGTCCTGGTGCTGGCCCAAACTGATCTTCATGAAAGATTACTTAAATTAAGCCATCTGCACAAATGAGACATTTTCTTCTGGTTAACTCTATTGTCCTAAAGCGGATTAGAAGCAAAGCAGGTCAGTACTGACTTGCACTTAATCCCTTTCAAATCAGAGACTATTCATCCTGAAGCCAGGGGCCAAGCCAGCTTGGGGTTGCGGCTGACATAGAAGGAAGAGAATGCATTCTATAGCCTAATCCCATGTACCAGTTTACGTATGCATCCATCTTCTCTCCCAAGCAAGACTGTCAGATCCAAGAGCTCAGGAAGCCAGCTTGGTCCCTGCACAAAGGTGAGGCCTAGTAAATGCTTAAATTTTCCCAGAGTAACATTTTGCATAAGCACATATAGCTGAGGTTCTATTCTTCCTATATCTCCACCAGTCATGAAAAATATATCTAAATCTCAAACTACCTGACTTTGGACACTAATGCTTTGAAAACAAAGATGAATTAAAACAAGAAATTAGTTCTTTGATGACTTAATCAGATCATCTCTCCCTTTCCCTTTGGGGCAAGGGAAGGTCTGCTATAGAGGATGGTCGGTGTGGGCTTCGGTAATGTGGCAACTGAGCAGATGGGGAAAGAAAGTAAAGGAGATTATCTTATGAGTGGATACCTATGGTACTCCAAGCAGTCCTGGGGTAGAAGGAGTCACAAGCATATTCATAAGAGTGCCTTATTCAGTGAGTACCAAGGAGGCCAGTGCGCCTATATTGGGGTAAACTGGGGGGCCGGGGGAGGGAGGTGTCTGAATGAATTCTGACTCAGACTCAGTAGGATGGGCAGACTGTAGGCATTTTGGCCTTTCCTCTGAACAAGACGAGAGCCTCTAGACAGTGAAAGCAAAGGGATAACATCATCAGACTTACAAATGAGATGGGTAAAGAGAGAGAGTAATGAGTAATTTGTTGTATAATGGCCCAAGTCTTGGACTTATATCAACCTTGCTATCCCTAGAACCTTGAGAAAATTGTTCGCATTTACAAAACATCAATTTCCATGTCTATGAAACAGGCATAGTGGTATCAGTCACTTGGAGTCTCAGCAAGAATTTCCTGAGAGTGTATGACATATGAAATATTTTGTTAGGTAAAAACTAGGATACAAAATAGGGTGTGAAATGTCCTTCTGGTCTTACACACGCACACACACACACACACACACACACACACACACACACGTATGTTGTTTTCTGATTGATGTCACAGATGTGCATCGCTTAAACACATGGGTGCATACTGAGAGTTGACATAGATGTGCAAAAGTCACGGAGTGTGCTTACACAAGTTAGGAGGGCCACACCCCCACTAGTGACCCAACCTTATGTGACCATCAGCATTTCTGTGACATACCATTGACCCAAACATTGTTATGTGGCACATGACTGCACTTACAAGTCATTTCACTTTTTTCTTTTACTTTGCTGTTTTCTAGATTTTCTCATTGAACACATATACTCTAAAAGTACCTAAATATCTTTTTCTCCTTTCTAAAATTATTTTTAAAAGAATAAAAATAATAAAACTATTTGAACTGATGCAGAATTTCACTAAAAAAATTACAAAAATTCAGTTGATTTTATTCAAAAGGCTGAAAAGTGAGAAAAAATTACAGGAACTCAACAATGGTTGTATTCATATTATTGTCTTTAAATTAGTTGTTCAGATTACCAGATATGACATGTAAAATTGGTCAAAAAATTAAAAAGGTTAGAGAAAAAATTAAGCATTAACTGCTTTTTTCAATAGACCCGCAGAAATTAGCACTATGATTATCCAAGCTATCGTGTGTGTGTGTGTGTGTGTGTGTGTGTGTGTGTATCTTTGGGGGAGATTATTTTTTGTTTTAATTTTATTTTTTATCTAATTAATTTTATTGAGAAAGAAATAGCAATGAGACAGTTTCAAAACAGGTTAGAAGGACAGTTATAATAATTAATACATTGCATATTGTCTTCATAATAGTTATTCATAGTACAAGATACAGACATGATATCTTGTCTAAATATTATTAGTATCTTTTCCCTTTCCTTTTTTCTTTCTGTTCTACCTTCCCTCATACCAGTTATTCCTTCCCTTTAAACAATTTCTTTCCCTTTTATAGTATCCATTATACCTCTCAGATTTTATTTATTCTTTCAGGTTCTAATACTAGGGAGACAATACAATGTTTACACTAAGGTCCTTATCCAACAGAAACCAGTAAATAAAATATGATTAGAAATTCCTCCAAAATATACAAAGGTGAGTTTTTACGTGAAAAAATGAGGCCAATAATCCATCCCTTTTTCAATTTCTCCTGTGGGTCAGTGTCAGAGAAAAGTTATAGTAAACAGATGACTAAAGGGGAAGATACCCAAAAGGTCAATGTGGAGCCTTGGCTGAAATGGAAGTAAATGAAAGGGAAGAAGGAGAAATCTAGTTTTCAACATATTTTTTAAAAGAAAACAATAAGCCAAGTTGAAATCAGCTGAAGAATGAGGTCCTTTGCAGTAATATGTATAAAGTAGAAGGAATGACACCTGCAAATTCAGGAGTTCATCCTTACCTCCTCCTTTCCTACATCCTCCCCAAGTCCAAGAGTGATTCTTAAAACACAACAAATATTTCTACCTTGACCTATAAGGCACTATAACATTACCTGATGCAAGCACCCCTCAAATTCATTTTCCACTTTTTCCTCAATTCTTCTATTTTCTGGACCTTTCTATTTTCTCATCTTTTGTTCTCTATTGCCAACATAGGACTTCTGCTGTGACCCCTTTGCTACCCAGACCATAATGGCACTGTTCTCCACATACCACGAATGACACAGGGCTTCCTTGTAGAAGAATCCCAGGACCATGCCTGCTCCAGTGGCCCCCTTGCCCATCGGCATGCTCTGTCATATCACACTGATTGTATTTCTGCACTGTCATCACCAAACTTTTTTTTCTAATTAGAACATTTAACTTTTTAGGGAAATTTTAGGTGCACAGCAAAATTGAATGAAAGGTGTCTTAGTTACTTTTCTCATTGTTGAGACAACAAACATGATACCCAAAGTTAAAGTTATTTAGCTCACAGTATATAGACATTTCAGTCCATAGTCAGCTCATACCAAGACAGGGTTTCCTGGCAGAGGGGCAATAATACATGGAGATGGAAGATACAAAAGTAACCAGAACAAAAAATGTTGTATGCAGGCTATCTGCCTAGGGCATGTGTGGCACTCACATTATTCCTCTGTCCCCCTCTGGCACAGGCTGAAGACATTCACTTTACAAAATGAGGACCCTGGCCACCTGCTGCACTGAGCTGGAAATCTGTATGTTTCCCGAGGTGAGGACTTGGAAACAAGAGATCCAGGTTTAACAAGATGTCTTTGAAATCCTGTCCCTCACACCAGCTAAGGCTGTTGGGGAACACTCAGTTATAAATCAGAACAAAAGGTAAACAGCATTCCCTGCTGTGGGCTGGCTGCTTGTGTCTTCTTCCCCATTTATATCTTGAGACCCTCATACCCAGTGTTAGAGTATTCAGAGATAGGACTTTTAGGACATAATCAGGTCATGAGGGTAGATCTGCCAAGATGAAATTAGTATGCCTAGAAGAAAGGATCTTCTCTGCTTCTTCCTTCTCCCTTCCCATCCTTTTCTTTTTCCTCTGTCTTCTCTCCCTCACTCCTTCCCTTCCTCTTTCCTTACTCTGCTCCATCTCCCAACTCTGTAAGGACACAATACTAAAGCATTTGTCTGGAAATGAATAAGCCAGCCACCACTTTGATGTTGGATACCTGACTTCCAAATTTTTGGAACTGTGAAGAATAAAGTTTTTATTTATGCTACACAATCTCTGTTTTTTTTCCTTATAACACACTACCATGAATAAGGTTTATTTATTTTTGGCAGTGAATAATATTTTGCTGTCTGAGTATACCACGGTTTGCAACTAACTGTATTTAAAAAGAACAAACAAGGACCTGTATTTAGCTATCCACTTATTTTTTTATTGAAGAACAAATAGCAATGAGACAGTTTCAGATCAAAATAACAGGACAGATTCAATAATTAATACATTGTAAATTGTTTTCATAATAGTTTGCTATCATACAAGGTGCATACATGATATTCTAGTAACCGACATTATTATAGCAGATGTCTCTAATCAATGAATTAAGAGAATGTAGCTGTATACTTATTTTTTGTAAAGCTGAATTATAGCACAGTTTCAATAACTAATATTTTTACCTTGTTATCTCCATAGTGTTTGTCCATAGTGCTAGAAGCCGACATAGTATCTTGTCCAACCACTATTAGTGTAAGTCTTGCCTCTCATAGAATTATGCAGAAGTCCTGCATATTTATCCTAACTGTACTGTTTATACACATACATCATTGTTCTTCCTTTGTATCCCCTTTTTTTGTCTAGACCTGTCAAAGATGAACACTCCATTGTCATTGAACAAATCTAGGTGCCTGAACTCGGTGACACAATCCAACACAGTCCAGCATTCTACATTAATAATGAGTTATCTGAGGAAGTTGTTGACTATAGCCATGTACAGCTCAACTTACTATTATGATCCCACGTTAGATACCTAATTTTTATACTTTTCTTGCTGGATGGTTAAGACCGAGATAGAGCAAGACCTATATAACAAAAAATGTAGCTTTTGTATCTGATGGAGTCAGTCAAGTCCCCTCAGAGTTCATCCTGTACCCCTGCTCCTCACTCCCGGGAGTTGCCAGCAAGTCAGCCCTGGGTGTCACAGGCTGGTCACTCGCTCAGCGGGCTTGGGGACGGTGTGCACGGGAAGAAGTCAGAGGCTCTCCTCAGACTCACCACACACTCACCGAACCAGGATGCTGAGCGCTATCTACTTATTGAAAGATGTACTGCTTGCTTCTAGGTATGAATAAAATGACTAAACATCTTGGTGTAAAGTTTTATGTGGACGGAGTTTTCAGTTCATTGGGTGTATACTTCCTGAAGGATATGTTAGGAGTATGTTTAGTCCTATAAGTTGCCACTATGGGGCCTGGGAGATGGCTCAGTGGAATAAGCACTTCCCTGGAAAGCACAAGGGCCTGAGTTCAATCCCCAGTTCTGCCAAGAAAAGGTAAAGAAGCTGCTAAGCTGCCTTCTAGAGGGGCTATACCATTTTGCATTTCCAATATCAAAGAATGAGAGTTCTTATTCTTAACTCCATAACAGTATTGGCACCAGATCTGGCACCAGGTGACTTATTTCTCTTTTCCAAAATAAAAATGACCATAAAATGTAAGTATTTTGAGCTGATTTAGGACATCAAGGCAGCCCTGAGAACACAACTAAAATCACTTATGAAAAAAGACTTCAGAACTACTCAGACCAGAATGATGGCTTAAGTATGTTTAAAGCAAGGAACACTATTTTTGAGGGGGACCAATGACAATGTACCTTTTATTGTGGTATATTTAAAAATTTGAAAACTCATCATATTCAATAATTTCTTTCTTCTTTCTTTCTTTCTTTCCTTCTTTCTCATGAGGTTCAAGTTGGCACTGAATTCAGTGTAGCCTATGCTGACCTTGAAGTCAAAGCAACCCTCTTGCCGCAGCCTCCTGAGTGCTGGGATTATAGGTATGCACTGCCCTGCCATGCCCACACTTTGTGTTTAATTTTTAACCTAATAGAAGGTAAGCTCCAAGGTAGTAAAGACTCAGTGCTGAATAAATCGAGGTAAAGTTATTACACTATAATTGTATTCCCTCGATAGGTAGCGAAATTGAGCATCTTTTTTAAATGAAGTGATTCTTCAGGGCTCTTGTTCATTTTTCTATTTCATTGTCTGTCTTTTTATTATTATTTTCTGTAGGAGTTTGTTTTAGGTTCTTCATCTAAGCTTTTTATCAGTTATGTAGCATGGAAAAATATCTTTTCCAAGTCTTTGGCTTACATTCTTACTAATTGGTATTTTTTAATGATAATTATATTTTAATGAGTTTAAATGTTTTGAAAATAGCAATTTATGAATAATAATGTGCAATAGCTACATTAAAATGAATTGTTGAGTAAAATACTAACTTGAAGAAGTACAGTTTATATAATTTACTAAAATTTGAGTTTGTTTATATAAAATGATGGTGAGCTTGTCATATATTTATTTTTGGAAAATTGTTTGGTAACATATACTGCAGCGATTCACATCCAGTATGAACCAGAAACTCCCACTGGTAGTCAATTATATCACATACACACTCACTCAGAAGTACAAGGGAAATCCAGAGAATACCATTCATTAAACCAGAAGCAAGAAGTAATGAACGTCCAAGGCCAGCCAGATAACTCAGCAGACTAATGCACTTGCTTAGGCAGAGAGCTGCAGCTGGGGTTCGCTCTGCAGTGTGCCATGCCGGCCCTGGTCCTGGGTGCGCTGAGACAGCGATTGAGACTGGGCAAGGTGGCAGATACCCGTAATCCCAGCTCTTGGGAGGCTGAAAACAGGAAATCACTCCAAGTCCGATCTACATATTAAGACCTTGTAGACCCTGTAGACCTCTACTAAATACATTTTAAAAAAGTAGAATCAATGAATGTACAACATCTAAATAAAGTGTAGAACAGTCACACTGTCCAAGAACGGTAGTTCAAGGCACAATAGCATGGGTGAATTGTGCAAACATAATGTTAAATGAAAGAGACTAGATAGTCGAGAAAATAAGAAAGAAAGAAAACAAACAAAATACCAAAAGAGTTAAAATTACAACAATGAATAATTCAAAACCTTTCAAAACTAATATATAGTCAGAAGTCAGGAAGGAGGTTGCCTTTATGGAAGGTTGGTTGATGACTGGAAGGAAGTCTGGAGTCTGTACATCTCCTGTTTGATGTAGGTATGGGTGACTAAAATGAATTCAGTTTCTAAAAACCACTCATTACATTTTTTTCTCACCATTCTATATGTGCATTACATGTTGTTAAACATTTTATTTGAAGCATATTTAGATCAATATCCTACTTATATCTTTCTTACATGATTCAAAAGTCAGGTGGAATTTCCTGGAACACTATCATTTCTTATTATAAGCATTTATTGCTAGGGTTGTTCATAAATTGTGTGTGTGTGCATGTGTGTGTGTGATTGACTGTGTATCTAACTCTTTTCAATCCCTCAATATATTTTTAAAATTATGTTTGGTATAGAAAATATAACACAAATAATTTAAAATTCTAAAGGTATAAGAGAGTGTTCTATTAAGAGTAAATCTTCCTAATCCTGAACTCTGGACACATATTTTGCTGTTTCAAGAGGTAATGACTATTATTAGCTTGTTGCATATCATTGCAGTTTGAAGATACCATATAAGCACATACGTACATATAGAGAGCTGCCTTATTTTTGCAACGGCTGCATATTATTCCAATATAGGAGACAAACATTACTTTATTTAACCAAGTCCTTAATAATGAATATCTGGATAATTTACATTCTTTTGATATGTAAACAATATTGAAATCATTACCTAATATACACACACTATTTTTGATGTGTGTTTGTAGGCTATTGGAGGTTAACTCCAGAATCAGAATTGTTGGGTCAATGCATTAGTATTATTAATCAGTTCTATCAGTCCTCCTTATATAGTGAATTTATACTCTTGCCAGCAATGTATCTATATTTCTATTGGAAATGGATTAAAATAATTAAGCTTTCAATTCCTGTCAATCAAATAAACAAAAAGTTCAAATGAAGTTTTACACAACTTCTCATGTACATTTTATGTGAACAGTTTCTATGATTTGTCACTTTAAGAAATTTCATTTCTCCTTTTTTACTGAATTGTAAGACTTCCTTATGTAGGAAGCGAATTTCATTGAGTTGACTGCAGATATTCTGTCTGCTTATTACTTGTCTTTTGATTTTGCTTGTTCACTTTTTACTGAATTTTTTATATGGTTGGACCTATCAAAGTTTTATTTTATTGAATTTGGCCTTTGGGTCTTATTGTAAAAGACTTTCTTCTGCAGCGATGGATAAGTTCAGGTCAGTGATAATGAACCTTTTAGAGACTGATGTTCAAACTGCAACAAAACCAACTTATATATGGCAAAATGACAGCACTGTAATAAACCTAAATACTGAGATTTTAGTTTAGCAAAAACAACTGTTTGTGGGAGCCTTGGCTCACATGACAACAGAGAGGGCACTTTCTATCAGGTATGACACCTGTGTCACATGCTTTCATCTTTATTTTTGTAGTCTGATTCTCATGTGTAAGTTTCAAGTCATCTGAAATTAATTGTGGTAAAAGATATGAAGCAAAAAAAAAAAATCCAGCCTAATTCTTCAGTAGAGCTTTACCATTATTTGAGCACCATTCATTGAATGAATGATGCAGTTTTTGCTCATTCATTGGAAATGCCATGTTTATCACATACTATGTGGGTCTCTTTCTATATACACAGTATGGTTTAATGGTTGTAACTATAATTCATTGTGCCAGATGTGAGAGACATAGTCTTTCTTAATTTTTGATCTCTTTTTGTTCTTATAAACTTTTTAAGGCAAAATTTATTTATTTCCAGGTATATTTTACTGGTATTTTTACTCATATATATTAACATTAAGGGTTAATTTTTGGAGAAGTAATGGTTTTTTATTATTTCTTATTAAATATATGGCAAATGTCTCAATTGTTTGTGTTTGTTCCTAAGTAGAATTTAATATTTTCTTTGTTTTGAACTTGCACATTTTTCTCTTTTATACTTAGAGTTTTTAAAAAAATTAGTTATTTTGAGTGAAATTCTTCTAGTTATTAGTCAATATAGCATGACTAAATTTTCTATATTGATTGGCTAGCTTTTTCATTCAATTGTCTTATGAGTTGTAATAGTTTCACTGCAGCTTTTTAGACTAAAACATATCATCTAAAATGATTATTTTATCTCTTCTAATTTTTATGAATTTTATGTTTTCTTTTACCCAATTATTTGGACTAATTATACTATCAGAAAAACATTTAAACACAGAATATTTAAAACACATAATATTTAAAAATAGAAAAATATTTACAAATTTTATAAATTTTGTTTTTCTAAACTTTTGAAAAGCAAGAATAATTTCAAGATGATTTTTTTCAGCACCTAGCAGTGCTTATAAGGTCTTTCTCTTTTTAATAGTACATAGTTATTGGAGAGGCTTAAAACAGGAGGATCACTACAAGTCCAAGATGTGGAGTGAG